>JBBBDQ010000200.1:2567500-2727500 GCA_037127315.1 Ascarosepion bandense | reverse complement strand
ACACACACACACACACACACACACACACACACACACACACATATATATATATATATATATATATATATATATTCCTTAGGGGAACACACACACACACACACACACACACACACATATATATATATATATATATATACGTATAATTTTCCGCATTTTTATTCAGAGTGTATTACCTAACTGAGACGTACTGAAAAGAGAGACGTGAAAAGACAGCGAAAAGGAGAGACGTGAGAGAGAGAGAGAGAAAAAGATAGAAGAGAAAGAGAAAAAGAGAGATATGGAAAGAGAGAGAAAAAGATATACTCCGAAAGACAGATAGAGAAAAAGACAAATGGAAAAGAAGGAAAGAGAAAGGGAAACGTGGAAAGAGACAGAGGGAAAGAAAGAGACGTGTAAAATAGAAAGCAAAATAGAAAGAGAGATACTTGGAAAGACAGAAAAGAGAGACCGGTAAAGAAAGAAGAAACGAACGAACGAACGAACGAACGAAGAGAGAAACATGGAAAACGGAAAGAGTAAAGAGATTTGAAAAGAGAGAGTGGGAGAGAAAGAGAGAGAGAGAGAAAGAGAGAAAGAGAGAAAGAGAAAGAGAGAGCGAGAGAGAAAGAGAGAGACGGGGAAAGAGAGAATGATAAACGTGGAAAGATAAAGATATGAGGCCGGCGATGAACGTTGTTCATGTAATTAGTTTTATACTGAAAACGATTCAGCTTCGTTAAGTGCTCGCAGTAATCAATAGAAAGAGAGATGGCTGTAGGGGATGCCGAGGGGAGTGAGGAGTGGAACAGAAGCTGGGCTGAATAAGAAAGAGCAGCAGAAGAGTGGACGTGAGGAGGAGAATGGGTCACACTCGACTTATTCCTCTGGATCGGACAAGCTTATCAGATCGGAATTTGCTAATTAAACATAAACACACGGGCAACGCACAGATCCACACAACTGAACATAAATGCAGACACACACAAAAAATACACACAAAAGTGCATATATGCAAACATACACACACACATGCACACATATATATGTATGCGTATGTGTGTCTGTGTGTGTGAGTGTGTGAGTGTGTGAGAAAGAGAAGTCTGAAATACATACATATACACACACAAACACACATATATATATATATATATATATCTTTGGAATCTTCCACTGGGCAGAAAATGTTTTATGTGGGGTGCTCGAAAGGCAGTTTTAAACAGAGATGGTATAATCAGAAGTTTTCATTTAAATTAGAAAGCCAGTGGAATTGTACCAGGCTCGCCAACCACGTGTGGGAGTTGAAGGGGTAAAAAATAAAAATAAAAAAGTAAAAAAATAGAAGCCATAACGTAAAATAGGGCAGAGTGTGACCTTAGTGTGTTGGTGACAATGTTTGCGAGTCGTACCAGGAAGAGAAACTGTCTATTGTAATGTACCAAGACCAGAAAAAAATTATTAAAATAAAGGTCTGAGGTAATGACGAGATGCAGGCATGCAAAAATAATGTCTTTGGTCTCTACGAGCCCGGCTTGGGGTGATTGTGTATTTACTCCCCTTTATATCCCCTCTCCTTTAGTATTAGTTCTGGGGATCCTGGACATAAAAAGCTTTCTTTCCCCTTCTGTAGAAGTTCCGGCAATCACGTCTTGGCATAAAGGCTACCAAATTGTCTGAGGAGACCGGTGTGGTCGAAACGTATGTAGCAAGTAAGTGGTATAGATTTCGTTCTATGATATATATATATATATATATATATATATATAGACAGAGAGAGAGAGAGAGAGAGAGATATTTCAGTTTTATCTTTTGTTGAGATATAAATTTGGGAATACCAATAAAGTTCAGGTTTTGGCATACATGATTTCTCCACCACATATATATATATATATATATATTGCAATGGATAAATTGCTGTTTAAATTACGCAAGAAAATGAAAATAATACTGACAACTCATTTAACAGATATACGTATATATATATATATATATATAGAGAGAGAGAGAGAGAGAAAGAGAGAGAGAGAGAGATTTCAGTTTTATCTTTTGTTGATATATAAATTTGGGAATACCAATAAAGTCCAGGTTCTGTCATACATGATTTCTCCACAACCTGAAAAGTTACGCTATATATATATATATATTTAGTATATCGAGGCAGCAAGTAATTTTCTAGACATATTCTATTAAATATAAGAGACAATGAATGTCTATTATGTTTAATCATGAGCCGTTCTAAACGTCGTATTTTTGCTTTAATTTCAGTTGAAAATGAAGACAAAAATTCTCCAACATTTGGATAATTATTTATTGGTTTTCTTCTAAGCTTTCGGCTCACATGAGCCATCTTCAGAGAGGTAGTTTAAACTGAAATATTATAAAATCCACCATCACCGACGATTTTATTTTGTGTTGACATAAAACTCCGCTTGGCAACGGCAATAGTTACCAAAAATAATAAACGCAGTTCTTAATAAAATCAACTTTAAAACAGGAAATAACATATTACATTGCATTTGACTAGATGGTTTTGTTGTCATTTCGCGCTATCCCGCGGTGTGACGTCATAAAACCGCATCGCAAACTTAAGAACTGCGTTTATTATTTTTGGTAACTATTGCCGTTGCCAAGCGGAGTTTTATGTCAACACAAAATAAAATCGTCGGTGATGGTGGATTTTATAATATTTCAGTTTAAACTACCTCTCTGAAGATGGCTCATGTGAGCCGAAAGCTTAGAAGAAAACCAATAAATAATTATCCAAATGTTGGAGAATTTTTGTCTTCATTTTCAACTGAAATTAAAGCAAAAATACGACGTTTAGAACGGCTCATGATTAAACATAATAGACATTCATTGTCTCTTATATTTAATAGAATATGTCTAGAATATATATATATATATATATATATATATATATAAATGAACCTGATGACATCAGCTCTCAACTACTTACTTCTGCCTCGATAGTAAGGCTGAAATTTCCAAAGGAGATCAAAATAACAGCTGATGTCCAAAACGGTCTTTAACTAGGGCAAAAGACGCCTTGTCACTTGAACGCCTTCAAAGCTAAATCTTTTTTAATAGTTTCAGCACAAGCATAGACAGAGGGAAACCACATCCCGCCGGTGAGAAGGTAGCTGGAGTCGAGCTAACAGGTCGGGGCCGATCACATTATAGATTCTCCTTCGGAGCCTATCGAGAATCATGTTCTCTCTGTTAATAATCTAAGGGTCCACTCTCTGTCTTCCATCAGCATGGCTGATGCTAACCTCCAGGAAAGTGACTCGATGCGTCATTCCAGGTTAACGTTATCAGCTGACCTGAAGTGTAAAGACTATTTTGAATCCATTGCTTGGTCAAATGCCAAGAAAATCTGTTCACTCTGTCGGGAAAGACAATTTTTCTTCCCCAGTATTTATCTTGAATATCTATAAGTCTACAATTCGTCCATGATTAGAATACTGCTAACACATAAGGCCCGATCCGTTGCTACTACTTGACTTGCGTCAGGGTCTCATTAAATGAGCTGACTAGACGTAACCATAGGTTCTATGCTAACAGCTTTTTTCTTGCACTTCTCGCTTGTAGAAAATATAAATATGTGTGTGTATGTATGTGTGTGTGGGGATGTGTCAGTCAGGAAATGAAAGAGTGACTGTTGAATATGTATACATATGTGCGTATATATATATATATATATATATATATATATATATATATATATATATGTATGTATATAGGCGTATGTGTGTCTGAGTGTCAGGTGTGTGTATAAATATAAATATATACTAATTATATATATATATATATATATATATATATATATCGATGTAGGATAATATGTATATTCTTTAACATATATATATAGATATTTGTTTTTCTAAATATATACTGTTAAATATAACAGACAATTAATGTCTATTACGTTTAACCATAAGCATCGTATTTTGGCTTCAATTTCAGTTGGAAATAAAGACAAAAATTCTCCAACATTTGGATAATTTTTTTATTCAGTTGGTTCCAAGCATTCAGCTAACATAAGCCATCTTCAGAGAGTTTACAAGGACGTTAACACAAAAACATCCACCATCAGCAACGATTTTATCTATGTTGACATAAAACTCCGCTAAGCAAGATAAAATCGTCGCTGATGGTGAATGTTTTTGTATTAACGTCCTTGTAACCTCTCTGAAGATGGCTCATGTGAGCCGAAAGCTTAGAACCAACTTAATAAAAATTATCCAAATGTTGGTGAATTTTTGTCTTTATTTTCAACTGAAATTAAAACCAAAATACGATGTTTAGAACGGCTCATGATTAAACAGAACAGACATTCATTGTCTCTTATATTTAATAGTATATCTTTAGAAAATTATCTGCTGCCTCGATACACTATATATATATATATATATATATATATATATATATATATATATATATATAATACAACTCTGTTCATACATTGAACACTGTTTTATTAACACCTGAATAATAATACTATACATATGTGTATCATCATACGTACATTCATTAACTTACGTCACTATATATATATATATATATATATATATATATATATATTGTACAGTAAATACTACACTGCCGGTGGCACAAACAAACTAGTTTAGACGTTTGAATAAAGAACTCTATTTGAGTATAAAAACCGTTCGAATCAGTCTCGAGCGTTTCTTACAGACAACACAGCGATTAGCCTAAGCAAAACTTAATATTGAAACTACTAGAAAGCAAATTATAACAGTGGCGACAAGGAATCGAAACTTACACGAGTTACAAAAAGAAGGAGGATGAATTATAACAGGAGTGACGAAACAAAATATAAACTGAATTATAACAAGTCGGGGAAAATACTTTTTGCTTTTTTGCACAAGATAGCAGTGACAACAATAATTTTGAACCGCGCTGGTTTCATTTTACCTATTAATGTGTGTAAAAAGTAAAAGAAAACATATTCTTCAAATATAGAGGAAATATTTGCTTTTGTGATAAAAATCCAGCAGCAACAATAACAGCACCAGCAACAACAGCAACATCAGCCTGTGTGGCAAGTGCCATATCTGAATTTATATACAATTAAGCCGATGAAATTATCTTTTCTGCTTATTTTAGAAGATATGAACAAATTTACAGAAAAAAAATATCTGCGGCTGTGAAGATGAGAAAAAAAACTTTTTTTTGATAAAGTAAGCACCAGTGGAACATAAAAAATATTGTAATTTTTTACTACCGAGAAAACAAGGAGAAATTTGCTTTGAATAAATAGTCAATATTCTAACTAAAAACTTTAGCGAAAAAATTTCGTTACTCAATACTCGTTGGAAGTGTATGGATCTGATTTAAAAAGAAGAAATTTTGTCATATATACTGGAATCTTTAACAAGAAATGTGAAAGATTCAGATTAAATGAACTGACTCCGGATATGTATTGTTGTAACCTAAACGGATACTGGCTGAGTAATAATTCAAACGGAGGTTGGAAATAGTAATATTTATATCATTAAAAACAAAACTCGAAAGCTGCGTGCAGTAAATAAGCACTGCTAGGAGAGAACTGCTTGAAAGTAAGAACACCACTCTCAATAGAATCCAGTATATATAAAGATTGGGACATTACTGTCCATAAAAACGTATATAACATGTATAAAAGATGAATTTACGTTCAATTGTTAACGACGAAAAAAGATGCAGAAATACAGACCAGAATTTTAACGAAACACTAAGAGAATAATAAATTTACACTGTATGAAATATCGGACAAAGGTCACAAAATCTTAAACATGAGACGCGATGCCGAAGAAACCGAGGAAGGAAATGTACATTAGTACAAGCAAAAGAAACAAGTGGAAAAAGAAAAATTAATCCATGTTTCAGATTTGGAAGGTTATATGTTATGGTGAAACACACCTGTTCCTCAGATAATGGACTCTCCCTCCTATATTAATAAGGGTTAACAGGAAGTTAACTCGAGAAGGTCTTGGGAAGTTCATAGGAATTCTTAGAAATTCTAGGGAGTTCTTTAGAGTTCTATTGAAGTTCAGTTCCAGTTTGAACATAGTTGAACTAACGCAGTTGATATTAGTCGGCAGTTAGCCGAATACTAAGGAGTTAGCTTACAGTGGAAGATTACCAAGTTCCTAACATTTTGGGTGCGTTAATTCGATTAGCAACTGACATAGCACGATTTTTAACCTTCAGTGCGAAAACTACTTCACATCAGCGAGAAGTGTAAGAAAAGAAACTATTACAGTAGAAGAGGTGGTTACATTTATTACATTGGTAAAAGGGTGGGACCTAAATGCCAATCTAGTATCACAAATAAGTGCCTTTCGTTAATTTCATTATTTTTGTTATGGCAAAACACCCCTAATCTTCAGATAATGGACTATCCTTTCTATATTAATAAGAGTTAACAGAAAGTTAACTCGAGAAGTTCATAGGAGTTCTTAGAAGTTCTAGAGAGTTCTTTAGAGTTCTATTAGCGTTCAGTAGAACTACTAGGCAGTTGATATTAGTTGGCAATTAGCCGAATACTAAGGAGTCAGCTTTCTGTGGAAGATTACTAAGTTCCTAACATTTTGGGTGCGTTAAGTCGATTAGCAACCGACATAGCACGATTATAACCTTCAGTGCGAAAACTACTCCACAACATTATATCTCGGAGACAACTATCTCTTTAAGACTTCGAAATGCTACAATGTAGAAAAATAGAGCAGGGAAAAGACGTTAGGATAATCAAGAATCTATACTGGCAGCCAACTGCTTGTGTACATGTAGGAGGAGAACTCAGCAGGTAAGCAAAAATAGAAAGGGGCGTAAGACACGGTTGTATTTTTTCACCAGATCTTTTCAACCTGTACAGCAAAGGAATTATGAAAGAAATAAAAGCCTTACCCGGATTTGCCATTGGCGAACACAATTTCAACAATATCCGATACGCGGATGACACAGTGCTGATAGCAGACACGGAAAGGAAAATGCAAGAACTTCTAAAGAAGTTAGAAAAAGAAAGTGAAAAGAAAGGATTGAGCATAAACCTCAAGAAAACTGAATGCATGGTCATCAGCAAAAAGAGGAGACCAATATACCAACTACAAGTTGGAGAATCTAAAATAAAACATGTAAGAAAATTCAAATATCTGGGAAGTGTTTTTAAAGAGGATGGAAAATGCGACACGTAGATCCAAAGACGCATTGGCATGGCCAAAAACGCATTTCAGACGCTAACCAAAGTACTGAAAGACAGGAAAATCTCATTAGAAACAAAGAAAAGAGTGCTGGATTGCTATGTAATAACCGTCCTTCTGTATGGAAGTAAATGCTGGATGATCTCCTCAAAGATGGAGAAGAGGCTTGAGGCAGCAGAAATGTGGTTTTACAGAAAGATGTTGAGGACACCATGGACGGAGCACGTGTGCAACGATGAGGTGTTGGAAAGGATGCAAACGAGAAGAAAACTGATAATAAATATCAGGAAGAGATAAATGAGGTTTCTGGGACACGTAATGAGGAAGGAAGGCCTGGTGAACTTGATACTCACAGGTCGGATAAACGGAAGAAGATACCGGGAAAAGCAGCGCTAGACATACTTGTTAGGTCTGAGCAAATGGTTGGTTGGTTGGTTGGTTGGTTTGGTTGGTTGGTTGGTTGGTTGGTTTTGTTTTATGGCATATCAACCTCGGCGGGTCATTTATTGCCAACGAAATTTTATTTATTTATTGCTGGTAATACCTTTTTCTTTCAACAATTTATTGTTGTTTTTTCATATAATTTCTGTGTCTAGTAATACTTATTTCTTTTCGAGTATCAAGATTCATTGGGATTTGTTTTTAAGGGCACGGTCCCCAAATCCTACCCTGTTATTTAACCCATAGTTGGAGGGAAGGGACGGATTAATACCTTTCCCAAGGGTGCCAGTGCTTAAGTGAATGCAGGGTATTCAACTGGCTGAGCAAATGTTTGACGGAGCAGGGTTTGGGAGAGATCGCAAGATAAAAATTATTGAGAGCGACAAGAGACATAGCCAAGCCAGAGTGGAAGTCCATGATCGCCTACGTCCTGAAAGGACACCGCACATGAAGAAGAAGAATGTAACACTCATAGTTGCTAGAAACTATTACAACTGAGTAGTGAACTCAATCCACGCTGGGTACTCCATACTTTCGGCCTTGGGCCACATCTAAGCGGTGCTTAGAAAATCAGCTACAAAAATAAAGGAAAGAAATGTTTTGACAGAAAAAAACATCGTACAGAGCGTTGCGACGAAAAATATAATCTCAGAAATTCAAAGAAAATTTGTGTATGTGAAAATTTCTAAAAATATGGATGTGAAAATGCGATGAGACATTAGTAGTGATATCACTATAATCAATGAAACCACATGGAAATCAAACGGAAAATATATTAAAAAGGACTTCGAAAGTCGGAAGTAGCGTGTCAGAAGATAAATTATTTTTTACTAGCAGTATAACCCGGCGTTGCTCGGGTGTAATGAAAGCTTTAAAACTAATCCATGGTCCTGGAGCTCAGACTAAAGAATATTTGTGTGAAGTTTGGTGGGAATCAGATAAAAATTGTGGATTTGTATAAAGGACATACAGACAGATAAACAGACACACACACACACAAACATCTTGCCTTTTATATATATATAGATATATTATATATTATCGATTTTCTGCACTATTGTAAGAACTTCAACATTGAAACTTCTGAATATCGTTTCTTATGTCTTTGTCTATGAGTGTATCAAATTTGATTAAAATCGGACCACTCCTTCTACAACCCGATTTTTTCGAATATTGATTTTCGATATTTATCGGGGGTACCTCGACACAAAACCTAGCTAAGAACACTCGCAGACGCTTATAATGCAACTGTGTAAATTTTCAAAAAAATCGGTTTAGCCGTTTCGGAGTCTATAAGTAACGGACACACACACACACACATACACACACACAGACAAAGTTCCATTTATAAATAAGTTTAGATTGGCGAATTTATTTGTAACATCTAATTCCACAACAACTGTGTAAAAAAGCTAAGGTTTATGTGTTAAAATACTACGTAGGTGGATGATCGATCCATTTAAAAACTTGGGTGGGTGTCCCAAAGTCAAAGCAAAATTTCAAGGTCGCTAGATGGAGTGTAACATTTGCGGCATCGGATCACTTTCACGAAGAATTAGATTGAATTGAAAAAAAAAATGGTGTAACTGACAAGATTAATAATTCAAAATGGACAACACCAGCAGTATATTTAAAGAACAAAATGAAATAAAATTCGTATTTTTGCTGATTTTTCGACAAAGTTGAACAAGTATTTAGAACCAGGTAACTACCAAATCCAGTTGAAATTTCTGCGAAATTAAACTCCGACAAAATTTTCGATGTTGGATCTTTCTGAAGCGTATTTAAAAAGACCAGATGAAGTAGAAAGTTCTTGGAGTGCCGATATCGAATTCCAGCCGAATTTGTTTCATTTACTTACGCACAGATACTCTTGGGAAAGGTATTCATCCATTTCTTCTGCCTGCAGTTGTGAGTTAAAAAGCAGAACAGATTGTGTTCTATAGCCTTTGTTGGTCCTGGGCATGACGGTAAACTGCATCCGGCAGCAAGGCCTCTGATTGAGAGGTTGTGAGGAGCATGGAATCACCTCTTAATTGCTGTTGTTTCTAGTTCCACCCTGACCCGGAGTGGTAACACCTGTTAGGGTTTCAGCTATGGGTAAATACTTAACCCCCAAGGTCAAAATGCTACGAAAGTATTTACCAACAAGACCTTTTTGAATGAAAAATGTTACCAAAAAGACTTTTTTGAATGAAAAATGTTACCAACGAGACTTTTTTAAATGAAAAATGTTGCCAACAAAACCTTTTTTAATGAAAAATAACTGATTTAAAATAAAAATACGTTTCCGGCCTTAAATGACCCTTCAGATTTTGATAGGCCGTTAAACAGGAACAAAAAACAAACAAACAATAGCCTTTGTTGCCAACCAGTTTATCACAAAAATAAATGGCAACCTACTGCGGGAAAATCTTCTGCCTAGTCAGTCATGGATCAAAAGAGACATGATCGCCCAAGTGTGTATCACTTAACTGTCTGGCTGATCAAACATACGTCATCCGTTGAGTATTTTCTTACGAGTGATGGTGGGTGAAACTATTTTTTTACCTACGATTAAATATTTTAATTATTCCAAAACTGTTCGAGTTATCTTGTATTATACCCTTAAAATTTCTATATCGGCCGGTACGTTCTCCGGCTTCCTGTGGAAGGAATTATTTCATTTCCATTTTCCATTTTCCATCATTGCGTTATTGTTTTTAGTTCAACGCTTGTTCCAGTAAAAATATTCTGTCTGCAGAATGTAATTCATGCAATTCATTGTTTTTCTTCTTAGTCTTGTATATTTTTTGGCTAAGCACTCGTATTAAAGGCAGCTAGTTAATCCCTGTCGCATTTGTTTTTGTTCAGCACCCACAAAGCCACCTATAGTTTATACTGCAACTCTGAGGAAGAGCGCATTATTTAGCGTGAGCAGCAGTCTGCACAAGGCCAAGATGCTCAATTTTTGACTGCCCCACCATCAATGGTTCCGTCTATAGTTCTAATTTCAATTACAAAGATATTTTCAGAAACTTTCCAAAAGTGCCGAACGCTGGGATCGACCAAACCGATGGTATCAAGGCGTCGTCTTTCTGACAAATCGATCATCGAACCCGGGCCTCACGGGTAGAAAGCGAACGTTCTAACCCCTTGGACACGCGCGCATTCTTGTCTTAACGTCGCTTCTCCCGCCATTAATGATAATTACTGGAGGGAGAAGCGACGGATTAATCCTTTTCCAAGGATATTTGCGCGTAAGTGAATGCAAGTAATTCAACTGAAATTCGAACTCGGCTTTCCGACTTCTCGCTCCGAGCCGCACCACAGCGTATGCTAGTTAAGTTATACGATTCGGGATTCTTAAGTGAAATATAGAACTAAGAAAGTCCGGCGGATATATAAACTGAAATATTTTTATCAACACAATAAGCATCAAGATATCAGACCAATAATCTCGGGAACAATGACAATACTACATCTCAGTCAATACGTATGCATTTATGTCTGTTTTGTCTCAATATATATAGGTTTACATGTATATGTTTACATGTGTACGCAAATATGTGTGTAATTCTTTCAATCTTTCTTCTCCTATTATTGATTCTGTTCTTTTCTCAAAAACAATTTTACCACACTTCATTAAGCCTGTGAAATCACGTCAATCGCTAAACGAAACGGAGACAGAACAGATTCCACGCACAATTTCGCACGGCCATTTTCCCCGGCAGAAAAGAGCAGGAAAACAACATCTAACGCAACCGGATACAAAATGGCGACTGATGAGTGAAATAAAGATTTTAAGCGGCGTGATGGCGTCGGAATGATAGAGGGGAAGGAGATAATCAAATAATATCTTACTATTACTTTTCCTGATGACAACAAAAACAATCTGGAGCTTTCCAGAGAACGGAAAAATCCCGTGAAATATGAAGGTAATGATTGTAGCAATCGTTACGGAAACACTTGGAAGAGTCCTGAATAAATCAGCAAAAAAAAAATGCCTGGAAAAAAATAAAGACCGGAAGTAAAAATCAAAGCTATGAAGACGACAGCGTCATTTAAATCAACGATAAATACTGAGGAGAGTCCTGGAATAAAATCTAGCAGATCTTTTTTTTTTTTTTTATGAACCGTGTTCATTCAGACAGCAGGGGATCATGAATTTCTACAACTTTTTATTTACTGTAGCTCTTAATAACATTTCTTTTTTTTAACTCTCTCTCTCTCTCTCTCTCTCTCTCTTTCTCTCTCTCTTTTGAAATCGGAGAGCCGAGTTTGAATTCCAGTTGAATTCCTTGCATTCACTTACGCGCAAATACTCTTGAGAAAGAATCCAGCTCTTCTCTACAGTTATGGGTTTAATAACAGAAAGTAATGGCAACGTTGTAGTGTGAAAGGAAAGACCAAAAAACAAATTAGGATGAAATAAACAGGGGAGAATCCTCTCTTTTGTCATCTTCTTCTTCTTCTTCTTCTTCTTCTTCTCTTTCATTCTTCGACTTCTTCTTCTTCTTCTAACAACCCAAGCACGGTCAGCAAGAAGCAAAAAAAAAAAAAACAATCCGCCGTTCTCAAAAAAGGCCTGCTTTATACAGCTGAGGACCGACCATAATTTGCATGCGAACGACGAGACAAAAAAATTTCGCGTTAACTGTCCGAGACCACCTGGTATAAAACATGGGCGCCGCCATTTTGGTTCTTTTTATCACAGAGTAACCGCATTCTACACGACGTTTGACGTTTTCGAGGAAAGCCGTTTTCACAATTTTCCCCACAAACCTATTGCGGGATAATCTTCTGCCCAGTCTTTCGAGACATGATCGCCCAAACGTGTAACACGTATGGCACTTAACTGACGGACTGGTCAAGTAAGCAGTCCGTTGTCTTACCTTGCCTCTCTTGCCTTCGATACTTCATCCGGGTGTCAAATTCTCCAGGCCACCCGACGTCAGTATGCGTTCCAGAAATTTCAGCTGTCCATTTCTGATTTAAAGTGTCCTCTGGAGCTGAAACAGCGCAGTCAGTCGATGGAAAGAGAAAGGTTTTCTCAATATCCTTCTGTAGAACCAAATCGATGTTGTCTCTCGAATCAGACACTCTTCAGAATCGGATTTGATCTCCAATAGTCGGAAAAATATGGCCGCCTTTTATACACGTCGCATTGAATATTTTGAGCTTCCTGATTGGTTAATCCTTCTATTGGTGAACTATAAAATGGGTTGGCTCATGGGTCTGCACAGTATAAAATGTGTATCAAAAATTCTAACACACTGTCTAGTATTCACTACCATATAGACGGATTAATAGCAATTCATAACTTTTGTCTTGGTTTCTAGCGTAATTTTCCTGTTTCTTAATACTTTGCTTAGCTTTTGAATATCATATTTACAATTTTAATGCGCATTCCCATCGCAGTGTGACGTTATCTACCCTCTGTTAAAATATTTCCCAGATAATTCAGTCAGTTAAGTGCCACACGGGATACACGTTTTGTCTGGACAAAAGATTTTTCCCGCAGTAGCTTGCCATTACTTTCTGTAGCAGACGGCTATAGAACCCAATCTGTCTTGCTATTTAACCTATAGCTGGAGGGAGAAGCGACGGATTAATTCTTTTCGAATGATATTTGCGCGTAAATGAATGCAAGTAATTCAACTGAAATTCGAACTCGGCTCTCTGACTTCTCGCTCCGAGCCGATATCCACTGCACCACAATACAAATCCACGTTATAATTGATGCGAAATTTCAGTACAAAACAATAAGAAAAATAATGAATAACGGAAATAACTGTTTATTAGCTCAACGTATGGTGATGGTTAACGAGTTATTTTGGTTGTTGCCCAATACTGTTTAGTAGTAATTTCGATTGCCATTGTTACTCAGTTCTGGTGGCTTTGTGCCAAACTAGGGTGAGTTAATCAACTTTAACAAAAATGATATCCATGAAAAGCACATGTGAAAATCTAATGAAAGCGTGGTGTGCTTGTAAACCATCTGGTTTAAGTTCGATCTTCAGGAAATACAGTGGTGGGGAGGCAATATTAATTTTTATTTTCTTGAAAATCTTGCATACACACATATACACACAGGTAGGTGTGTGTGTGTGTGTGTGTGTGTGTGTGTGTGTGTGTGAGAGAGAGAGAGAGAGAGAGAGAGAGAGATAAAGGTGCAAGGAAAAAAGGGAGTAAAAAAGGGAGTAAAAAAAGGGAGTAAAGAAAAATCAGAAGAAAGGACTAACTATCAAGTATAAAAAGACAATGTATGGTTGCGAGCAAGAGAGACATGACAAGAGAAAATCAAGCAAGTAGGAAAATTTGAAGATACTGGAAATGTTTTAACAGAGGACAGAAAATGTAACCCCGAAATCATAAAGGTGCATTGGAATATCGAAAAATGCCTTCCAAAAAGCTAAGCAAAGTATTAAGAAACAAGACAATTTAATTAAAAAGAAAGCAGTGCTGTAAAATTATTTAGCATTGATCGTTCATTGAATACTGCAAAATTTTCTCACAGATAGGGTCCTGGACATGACGGTAAACTGCATCAGGCAGCAAGGCCTCTGATTGGGAGGTTGTGAGGAGCATGGAACCACCTCTAATTGCTGCTATTCCCAGGTCTACTCTGACTCAGAATGGTAGCACCTGTCAAGGTCCCAGTTATGGGCAAACAGTTAACCCCCAAAGTGGAGTCAAAACACTATGAAAGTATAAAAATACACTTTTAAAGAAATATATACATAAAAATAGACTTTTATTGAAAAATATATATTTCTGAAAAAAAATATTACCAAAATACATTTTTGAAGAAAAAAATTAACATCACACATTTTTGAAAGGAAAAAAATATTCTCAGCAAAATATTTTTGAATACAAAACTAGAAGACATTTTTAGTTTTCTAAAATAAAAAAGAATAAAAACAAAAAATTGTCATTAAAATCTGACTAAATCAACTTTCTCACTATAAATGAACATTTAAAAAACAACCTTAAAACCCAATCTTTTTGGCATTAAATAACCCACAGAGGTGTTGATATGCCGTTAAACAAAACTCTAACTCAAACTTCTCACAGATGAAGAAGAGGATTTTCAAAAACATCTGAGACATAAGATGTTACAAGAGAGAATTACTGAAAAGCTTTCAATTTTCACTACTACTCTAAACATCTTGCCTTGTGCCATACTCAGCTGAACTTAGATCAAAGATCCCAATAACCTTTTTTTTTACTAATGATCCAGAAATGTCCCAAAAATGTTTCAAACCATTTAGAAATAAAAATGCATTATTTAACTTTGTTATCATTAGTTATTATGACATAACTAGCAGTATAACCCGGCGTTGCTCGGGTGTAATGAAAGCTTTCAAACTAATCCATGATCCTGGAGCTCAGACTCAGCCTAAAGAATATTTGTGTGAAGTTTAGTGAGAATCGGATAAAAATTGTAGATTTGTATAAAGAACATACAGACAGAAAAACAGACACACACACACACAAACATCTTGCCTTTTATATATATATATATATATATATATATATTATCGATTTTCTGCATTAATGTAAGAACTGCAACCTTGAAACTTCTGAATATCTTTTCTTATGTCTTTGTCTATGAGTGTATCAAATTAGATTAAAATCGGACCACTTCTTCTATAACCCGATTTTTTCTATTATCGATTTTCGATATTTATCGGGGGTATCTTGGCACAAAACCTAGCTAAGAACACTGGCAGACGCTTATGGTACAACTGTGAAAATTTTCAAGAAAATCGGTTCAGCTGTTTTGGAGTCTATAGGTAATGGACACACGCAGACACAGAGACACACACACACACACACACAGACAAAGTTCCATTTATAAATAAGTTTAGATTTAGATTAATTTATTAGTAGCATAATAAAAAGACTATTAAAATGTTTAATAAAAAATGAAAAAGACGAAAATAATTAGGTTTTGAAAATGAGTGAGTGCAACATCAAAATCTAAAGGTGCATTGGATTTTAACGAAAGTGAATGCGAAAGTGAATGCAAGGATTTCATGAGAATTCAAACTCGGTTCCTGAGTTGTCGTTCCGAGTCGATATCCACTGCACTACAACGCACAAAAAAAAAAAAAGTAAGAACGAAAAACAGAGTTTTATATTCTGATTTTCAAAGCAAGCTTTCTAAATTTGAACAACTGTCACAAAACAATCTCTAAACAGTATTTATTTTCATTTTGACTGTCTGGAGCACTCATGTGAACTCGGTAAATCTTAAGACTAAAAATGACCGCACACCGGACAAAGACTTTCTCGTCTAACACTCTATCCATTTCAACCATATTAAATTTTCAGTGTCTCTCATTATCTGTTGTACTGCTTGGAGTAATACCAAGAATAAAAACAGATCTGTTATTTTTAAGATATGGCCCTTCCTTAATAATATTAACTTAGTCTTTCCAGGAGGCAAACAGCTCACTTGGTAATAAATCGACGGACTGTATAAAAAACAAAACAAAATAAAAAAAATAAAAAAATGGCGACTAGACGTTTGAGTCCGTGACAATTTTACATTCGTTCCAGATGATTTCCAGGCATTTTGGTCCGTGTTCTTTTAATTTTACTTCGGACGTGTTACTTCTCTGATGATACGATAGTCAAGATGTTGCTTCAATTTCCATCGTTTCAATGAAATTGCTTTCGAAAACGCATTCAGATATTTCAGATCGATAACGATGCGAAAAAGTTCTTAGTTAATATTTGTTTATGGCTTCTCATCTCATCGCATTATAATAATAATAATAATAATAATAATAATAATAATAATAATAATAATAATAATCAACAAATAAATAAAAGACTGTCGACGTCTTAAAAATTCTCATGAAATATCCGGTTTTATCTTGCAAGTCAAGGTTGGTGAATTCTTTTCTGATTGGGTGCTTCATGAATTGTTCCTTTGCAATAAAGCTGACTCAAATCGACAAACGATCTAAACAATTCTTCTTCTTCTTCTTCTTCTTCTTAACTTTCTTTTTCTTAACTTTCTTCTTCTTCCTTCCTCCTTTTTCTTCTCCTCCTCCTTCTTCTTCTTTTTGGCCTTCTCCTCCTCCTCCTTCTTCTTCTTCTTCTTCCTTTTTTCTTCTTCTTCTTCTTCTTTTTCTTCTTTTCCTCCTCCTCCTCATCCTCCTTCTTCTCCTTCTTCTCTTTTTGTCCTCCTCCTCCTTCTTTTTGGCCATCTCCTCCTCCTTAACCTTCTTCTTCTTCTTCTTCTTCTTTTTTCTTCTTCTTCTTCTTCTTCTTCTTTTCCTCCTCCTCCATCCTCCTTCTTCTTCTCCTCCTCTTTTTTGTCCTCCTCCTCCTTCTTTTTGGCCTTCTCCTCCTCCTTAACCTTCTTCTTCTTCTTCTTCTTCTTCTTCTTCTTCATCCTCCTTCTTCTCCTCCTCCTCTTTTTTGTCCACCTCCTCCTTCTTTTTGGCCTTCTCCTCCTCCTTAACCTCCTCCTTCTTCTTCTTCTTCCTTTTTCTTCTTCTCCTTCTTCTTTTTCTTCTTTTCCTCCTCCTCATCCTCCTTCTTCTCCTTCTCCTCTTTTTGTCCTCCTCCTCCTTCTTTTTGGCCTTCTCCTCCTCCTTAACCTTCTTCTTCTTCTTCCTTTTTTCTTCTTCTCCTTCTTCTTTTTCTTCTTTTCTTCCTCCTCATCCTCCTTCTTCTCCTCCTCCTCTTTTTTGTCCTCCTCCTCCTCCTTCTTTTTGACCTTCTCCTCCTCCTTAACCTCCTCCTTCTTCTTCTTCTTCTTCCTTTTTCCTTTTTCTCCTTCTTCTTTTTCTTCTTTTCCTCCTCCTCATCCTCCTTCTTCTCCTTCTCCTCTTTTTGTCCTCCTCCTCCTTCTTTTTGGCCTTCTCCTCCTCCTTAACCTTCTTCTTCTTCTTCCTTTTTCTTCTTCTTCTTCTTCTTTTTCTTCTTTTCCTCCTCCTCCATCCTCCTTCTTCTCCTCCTCCTCTTTTTTGTCCTCCTCCTCCTCCTTCTTTTTGACCTTCTCCTCCTCCTTCTTCTTCTTCTCCTCCTCCTTTATATTGTTTCTTCTATGGACTGCATTTCTTCAGTAAGAAGTAAATCTTGGCCCTCCACAATATCCTATCCTTCGTAGATCTTAAAAAATGTTGTGCATTTTACATAACCTATTTTCACCATACATTTACGCAAGCTCGCTAAATATGCTACGCGTTGTTTTCTTTTTATCTTCAAAATGTCCTGAGTGCATCAGATTTTCCAAGCCCTCTTTCCTCATTATGTGTCCTAAAAATTTCAACTGTTTCTTCCTGATTCTAAGTATAACATTCTTTTTCGATTCCATTTTCTTGAAAATGTTGTCGTTGCTCACATGTCGCGTTCATGGTAAATTAGCGTCGTTCATTTCTGTTGTCCACGTCACTTCTTCATCCTTGATGAAATTGTTAACCATTCACTACCATATTGATTGACTGATATCGCGTAACAGTTCAAAATGGAAACAGAGATGATCGTAGCATATCGAGCGTTTTGGTAAATGAATAAAAGCCTTATACCTTCATTTCAGTACTTGTAGCAGAATGGTCTCTGCTGTCTAATCGATAAAGCAGCTGTCCTGGATATGCAAACTCCCGAAGATAAAGAATATGATTTTATTTCAAACGAATTCGCGCAGCGTGCTTAACGACTGTAGAATAACTATATAGAGCACTCTAGCTATTGGGCGCGTATAAGGATATGCGCTAAAAAGTCTGCCTACTATCCACCATAGCCCAGGGGTAGAGTCGCCGACTGACGCCATTTCGGTCGGGTTTCAATCCTGGGTAAAAAAGCAATCGAAGTCTAACCGTACTGATGAGCTGTGATACGGCGAAACAGAGCTGTCTGCGGATGACAATATATATATATATATATATATATATATATATATATATATGTGTGTGGTATATATATATATATATATATATATATATATATATATATATATATACCACAACGCACATCCTACATATATATATACTAGCAGTATAACCTGGCGTTGCTCGGGTAATGAAAGCTTTGAAACTAATCCATGGTCCTGGAACTCAGACTCTTTGGACGTTGGCACGAAAGACTAAAAAGCAATAGTTGTTTCCAGTTAAAGCGAAACCGTAGACTGAAAGAAAAATGAATGGATGTAAGTCAAATTTTGATTTCCTGGTATCTATATCAAGTAAGTTTTTTTCGTCGTAAACTGAATGTTGAAGGCTAAATAAGTCCTCTGAGTAAATGGTATCTTGGCTGAGATTAACAACTACAATTATACCTACTTAGAACCAAACCAGAAGCAAAAACTAAAATAAAAGGGCTGAAAAAAATACAGACATACAGGCAGATAAACAGACACACACACAAACATCTTGCCTTTTATATATATATATATATATATATATATATATATATATATATATATTATCGATTTTCTGCACTATTGTAAGAACTGCAACCTTGAAACTTCTGAATATCGTTTCTTATGTCTTTGTCTATGAGTGTATCACATTTGATTAAAATCGGACCACTCCTTCTATAACCCGATTTTTTTTTCGATTATCGATGTTCGATATTTATCGTGGGTACCTCGACACAAAACCTAGCTAAGAACACTCACAGATGCTTATAGTACAGCTGTGTAAATTTTCAAGAAAATCGGTTCGGCCATTTCGGAGTCTATAGGTAATGGACACACACACACACACACACATACACAGAGACAAATTTCCATTTATAAATAAGTTTAGATTTGCATTGAAAGATTCTAACAGTAAACAACTTATTTTCAAAAAAAGGATTTATTTATAAAACGTTCGCTTAATGCTTTTATGCATTATTTCGCTAAACATTTTAGACGGAAATGTATTTCGTTTTATCATTCACACACAAACTAACGTTACCGACTCATTGTTTTGGAGTCATTTTCTCACTGAAGGTTGTAATCGTGCTATGTCGGTAGCTAATCGGTAGCCAAAATGTTAGGAATTTGGTAATCTTCCGCTGAAGCTGACTCCTTAGTATTCGGTTAACTGCCGACTAATATCAACTGCCTTGTGGTTTTACTGAACTCCAATAGAACACTTAAAAGCTGACTGGGACGCGTTTCGCGATTTCCTATGCGACGTCTCTTGGGGAAGTGTTCGATCTCCAAGTTGATGACTGCGCCTCTGAGATTTCATCCTGGGTGAAAGCTAGCATTGATGCCTTTATACGTACCAGGAGGTTTCGTTTCAAACCTCATTCTTCCCCTTGGTTCTCTCCTGCCTGTTCGGCCGCC
This sequence comes from Ascarosepion bandense, assembly GCA_037127315.1. NCBI lineage: Eukaryota > Metazoa > Mollusca > Cephalopoda > Sepiida > Sepiidae > Ascarosepion > Ascarosepion bandense. Next base: position 2,707,598 of record JBBBDQ010000200.1, on the reverse strand, counting down.
ATTGCCCACAGGAACAACTACTTCCGATTATTTCAGAAACATGCATCTGACCACAATAGGCGCCTATTCACCTCTGCTCGTAATGAGTGCAAGAGGATCTTGAATTATGCCAAAATGGTTATTAGCTGAGAGAATGAGACAGCGCATAGCTGACCGCAAGTTCGGATCCAGGGACTATTGGCGGCTATGCAAACGTGTGCTGAACAACAGCAAATCCCCCATCCCCCCCTAATCAAAGAATTTGAGGTCATCACAGCATCAGCGGACAAGGCCGAGTGCTTTGCTCACAGATTCTCATCCAACTCAACATTTGACTCGTCTGGAGTACCCGCACCCGACTTCCATATTAGAACTGAAGCTAAACTGAACGTCGTTTACCCTAACCCTGACACTGGTATCTACGGTAATATCAAAGCTTGACCCCCATAAGGCGAGCGAAGGTGATTGCCCTTAAGAAATGTGCCCCTGAACACGTCTCTGTCCTCTCTAAACTCTATAATTACTGCTTTTCTGCTTCCTATTTTCCTGCATGCTGGAAGTCCTCTTCTGTGGTTCCTGTATTTAAGAATTCGGAGGAATCCTCGGATCCATCCAACTATTGCCTAATCAGCCTTCTACAAAATTTCGGGTAAGTGTTCAAGGCCATTATCAATATTGAAATAGTTCAACATCTTACTACTCATAAACTATTCTCAGAGAGGCAGTACGGCTTCCGCTTCGACAGGTCCATGGCCGACATGCTAACAACCATCACGGAATACATGTACCAGGCCCTTGAAAAGTCCGGTGAGGCTCGTGCTATTGCCCTGGACATCTCCAAGGATTTTGATAGGGTTTGGCACGCTGAGCTTTTATGCAAGCTACGGGGTTATGGTCTCACCGTACTCTTGCTTGATCTAATTTAATCTTTCCTATCTAACCGCATAATAAAGGTCGCCTTGAATGGGCATGCCTCCAAATACTACGGCACAAACGCTGGTGTCCTTCAGGGCTCTATCCTAGGCCCAGCGCTCTTCCTTATCTTTATAAATGATTTCCCAGATGTGATCAATTGCCAAGTCGGCATCTACGCAGATGACACCACAATTTACTCCCGCATCAGTAAGAAATCCGGTGTGGCGGACAAACATAACCTCGCTGCTGATCTTGATAGTGATCTACATTCTGTGGTAGAATCGAGTAAGAAGTGGCTTGTAAATTTCAATGCGTCTAAGCCGAAGCTGCCGTCTGTCAATCATCACAGGGAACCTCTCCTTTCTCCCATAAGCATGGACCAAGTGAGTCTCCCTGAAAGCAATACACTGCTCCTCCTAGGCTTTACCCGATCTGAAGTGGAACCATTACATTGAGTCAATAGCTAAATTCACTGCTAAAAGGTTGGGTCACTGTGTCTGGCCAGGATGTTTTTTCCTCCTGAATACATCTTGCATACATATAAATCAACCATCCAACCGTGCATGGAATACTGCTGTCATATATAGTCAGGTGCACCCGCTGTGCATCTCAGTGTTCTTGACAGACTCCAAAGGAGAATCAGTAATGTGATAGGTACCGACTTGGCAGCTCGACTACAGCCACTATCTCATCGACGGGATGTGGCTTTCCTCTGTTCTAAAAATACTTTCATGGCTTCTGCTCCGACAAACCTAAGTCACTGGTGTCTCTGCCACAGGTGTTTACGCGTGCAACCAGACTGGCAACTGGGTCCCACCCATTCACAGTTAGAATCAACCAAATGCAGACAACAATTCTACTCCAGCTGCTTCATTTCTCGCACTTCCCGCCTGTGGAACTCGTATCCATATTCTTACTTTCCTGACAGCTACAACCTCCAGGAATTTAAATGCAATGTCAATACCCATCTCTTAACCACTTGACTCTAGTTCTTTCTACATGACCTTGTATATCTTTTCCTTTCTCTCTACTGTCATCATTCCTGTATTCCCGTCCTTCTCTTTTTATTTTCTAACTGGTTCGTCTTTCTCTTTATTCTCCAATCTAATTTCTTTTACTCTTATGTAGCCCCCTGCACATCAGTGGCGTTACTGACTTGCTTGTGATGATACGATTATAAAAAAAATCATTCATACATGATTCTCTCATTTTATTTTAAAAGAGAAAATTGTCTGTTGATTGTATACATTATTTTGCTACAATTTTGAACGGAAATGTATTTCGTTTTATCATTCACACAGATACTAACTTTACCGACTCATCAACACACACATTTATACATGATGTTTTCATACATATATTTTATTTAAAAAAAAAAGAACATCATCCATCGCTTGATATTGTATACATGATTTCGTTACAATTTTGAGCTGAAATGTATTTCGTTTTGTCATTCACACACATACTAACTTCACCGACTCATAAACACACACATTCATCCATCGCTTGATACTGTATACATGATTTCACTACAATTTTGAACGGAAATGTATTTCGTTTTGTCATTCACACACATACTAATGTTACAGATATATAAACACACTTAATTTGTCTATAGTTTAAATATGTTTGACACAAGCATTATTTTTACATACATACACTTACCTTTAAAATAAGCATCTATTGCTTTTACTACACATGGTACACACACGCATAAACAGGCATAAGTTTTTCTACATTTAAAAATGTACATCTTTTGTTTTATTACACGTGACACGTATCTGACAATCAGTCAACATACTGTCTTTGAATTTTTTCTTTGAATTTAAAAAAAGTTTACCTATTCTTCTATAAAAAATCTTTGAGAAAGCTTGTTAAAGTGAAACATGTCAGATCTAAGACATTATTTCCAACCCGTTCTTTATTTATTCTATTCATCTTTTAATCCATATATTCATCTCACGTTGTCTGAACAAAGAAATTATTTCAAGAGACAGAAATTTCATTATATTCTCACCTGCAAAAAAACTTCTATCTGGTCACTCCCTACAAAACAGAAGGAATTTCCTACTTAATGAATTGCACTGCTAAACAAGTCATCCCTAAAAGCACCTTTAAAGTGATCCACATTACAATGGATATCATTCCCAAACATATCAACAACTATCTCCTCACATGCGCTGAAAATCTCAAACACGAAGAAAAAATTCCCCAATTACCAAGAAGCATCACTTGAAACATTTTTCAACTCAATCTCGCTTGTGTAAATTCCTGGCCGCTGATAATCCTTTTCTTCATGATTTTTAATGTAGAGCAAACAGATTGCGTGCCAATAATAATTCAAACAAAATTTAGGTCAAACTGTGCAATATTCGTTGCTTAATCGTCAAATTGTTCCAAACTGACGGACATATTTAGTTTATTAGTACAACAAAATGACTAAAGCCGTGCGGAAATGTCTTGGAAGAATGGTAAAGCCCATGGGAATCGATGACTAGGAGCCGATGAGAGAATGTGGACGTTTCTTTCTTTTCATCATGACCGACAGATTTTACACTGACTTGAGATCTAAGAGATTAGAGTAAATTAATGTTCTCGCGTTGCTAATTAAATCCATGACGAAATTGTTCGCAATACATTTTTATAATAAAATGATTTACAATACATTTTTATAAGATGATCTGCAATTTTTTTATAAGGATGATTCCCAATACATTTGTTTTTAAAAAATGATTTATACGTTATCATAATAAGACGTTTCGCTATACATTTTATAAAAAAATGATTTACAGTAAATTTTTATAATAATACAATTCGCAATACAGTTTATAATAAAATTATTTACAATATATTTTATAAGATGATTCGCAATCCTTTTTATAATAAAATGATATGTAATACATAAGATGATTTGCAATACATTTTATAATGAAATTATTTACATTTTATAATAAGATGATTCACAATACACTTTTATAAGATGATTCGCAATCCTTTTTATAATAAAATGATATATAATACATAAGATGATTTTAATACATTTTATAATAAAATTGTTACATTTTTATAATAAGATGATTCACAATACACTTTTATAAGATGATTCGCAATCCTTTTTATAATAAAATGATATATAATACATAAGATGATTTGCAATACATTTTATAATGAAATTATTTACATTTTTATAATAAGATGATTCACAATACACTTTTATAAGATGATTCGCAATCCTTTTTATAATAAAATGATATATAATACATAAGATGATTTGCAATACATTTTATAATGAAATTATTACATTTTTATAATAAGATGATTCACAATACACTTTTATAAGATGATTCGCAATCCTTTTTTTATAATAAAATGATATATAATACATAAGATGATTTGCAATACATTTTATAATGAAATTATTTACATTTTTATAACAAGATGATTCACAATACACTTTTATAAGATGATTCGCAATCCTTTTTATAATAAAATGATATAATACATAAGATGATTTGCAATACATTTTATAATGAAATTATTTACATTTTTATAATAAGATGATTCACAATACACTTTTATAAAGATGATTCGCAATCCTTTTTATAATAAAATGATATATAATACATAAGATGATTTGCAATACATTTTATAATGAAATTATTTACATTTTTATAATAAGATGATTCACAATACACTTTTATAAGATGATTCGCAATCCTTTTTATAATAAAATGATATATAATACATAAGATGATTTGCAATACATTTTATAATGAAATTATTTACCTTTTTTATAATAAGATGATTCACAATACACTTTTATAAGATGATTCGCAATCCTTTTTATAATAAAATGATATATAATACATAAGATGATTTGCAATACATTTTATAATGAAATTATTTACATTTTTATAATAAGATGATTCACAATACACTTTTATAAGATGATTCGCAATCCTTTTTATAATAAAATGATATATAATACATAAGATGATTTGCAATACATTTTATAATGAAATTATTTACATTTTTATAATAAGATGATTCACAATACACTTTTATAAGATGATTCGCAATCCTTTTTATAATAAAATGATATATAATACATAAGATGATTTACCGTGATTTATAATGAAATTATTTACATTTTTATAATAAGATGATTCACAATACACTTTTATAAAAAGATGATTCGCAATCCTTTTTATAATAAAATGATATATAATACATAAGATGATTTGCAATACATTTTATAATGAAATTATTTACATTTTTATAATAAGATGATTCACAATACACTTTTATAAGATGATTCACAATCCTTTTTATAATAAAATGATATATAATACATAAGATGATTTGCAATACATTTTATAATGAAATTATTTACATTTTTATAATAAGATGATTCACAATACACTTTTTATAAAGATGATTGGCAATCTTTTTATAATAAAATGATATATAATACATAAGATGATTTGCAATACATTTATAATGAAATTATTTACATTTTTATAATAAGATGATTCACAATACACTTTTTTATAAGATGATTCGCAATCCTTTTTATAATAAAATGATATATAATACATAAGATGATTTACCAATACATTTTATAATGAAATTATTTACATTTTATAATAAGATGATTCACAATACACTTTTATAAGATGATTCGCAATCCTTTTTATAATAAAATGATATATAATACATAAGATGATTTGCAATACATTTTATAATGAAATTATTTACATTTTTTTATAATAAGATGATTCACAATACACTTTTATAAGATGATTCGCAATCCTTTTTATAATAAATGATATATAATACATAAGATGATTTGCAATACATTTTATAATGAAATTATTTACATTTTTATAATAAGATGATTCACAATACACTTTTTATAAGATGATTCATAATCCTTTTTATAATAAAATGATATATAATACATAAGATGATTTACCAATACATTTTTATATTAAATTATTTACATTTTTATAATAAGATGATTCACAATACACTTTTATAAGATGATTCGCAATCCTTTTTATAATAAAATGATATATAATACATAAGATGATTTGCAATCTACATTTTTATAATGAAATTATTTACATTTTTATAATAAGATGATTTCACAATACACTTTTATAAGATGATTCGCAATCCTTTTTATAATAAAATGATATATAATACATAAGATGATTGCAATACATTTATAATGAAATTATTTACATTTTTATAATAAAATTGATTCACAATACACTTTTATAAGATGATTCGCAATCCTTTTTATAATAAAATGATATATAATACATAAGATGATTTGCAATACATTTTATAATGAAATTATTTACATTTTTATAATAAGATGATTCACAATATTTACTTTTATAAGATGATTTACAATAGATTTTTATAATGAAATGGTTCCTAATGCATTTTAAAGTAAGAGGATCGCCAATACATTTTATGCTGAAATGTATTGGCGTGGCTTTTTTATACTAAAATCATTTGCAATGTATTTATAGTGAACTGATCTGAAATACATTCTATATAATAAAATGATTTGGAATATGCTTTAAAACTAAAATAATTTGCAATTAATTTTATGCTAAAATTGTTGTAATAGATTTTATAACAATATTATTTTCTTGATTTGCAATAAATATATATCGTAAAATGGTTTGCAATACGTTTTACAGTAAATTATTTGCAATGCATTTTGTAGTATATTGATCTAAATTTATATTTTTATTGTAATTTGAAATGAATTTTTAGCGTAAAATAATGTGCAGTCTGTTTTTATGCTTAGAGAATTTGCAATGATTTTGTATACAAAAATATTTGAAATAAGTTTTATAGTAAAATAATTTGCAATATAATTTCTATAGAAAATTATCTGTAATATAATTTACGGAAAATTATTTGGCAGGATATTTTGCTTTAAAATAATTTACAAGAAAATGCTTTTAAAATAATTTACAAGAAATGATTTGTAGGGTGAAAAAATAGCGGTCATATGTGTTGTTTTTTATGGCAGTTTTTTTCTTTTTATTATGAAGTGCGTCACAGTTGATTTCACTAATTCGACACTGAACAAGACACACTAAAGTGAAGATAGACAAAGAAGAGTATCACATAAGCTATTTAGCGAGCTTGTGTATATGATTGGAAAAACAAGAATTAGAAGATATATCGACAAAAGAAATTTTACTGATTGCAGCACTTCTCTTAGAAAATGGACAGATGATTTAAAGAGTCCACGTCCTGATGGGGCACAGCACATGCAAAAAATCAGAAATGTATGAAATATAAAAATGACAAAGACAAGGGTCAGGAATAAGGAATATATATATATATATATATATATATATATATATATATTAAATAACTTTAATCTAAAAGGCAAAGCAGGAAGATAAATCCCAAAGACCCGATCCTAATTAATATTAATATTTTAATATTAAAAAATGATACAGGTGGAGAGCTCAATGTAATTAAAATTACAGAGCCAATTATAAAATAAAATAAATTTCGATGTTCAAAACTGCTGAATGATCATTTCAACATGCAATCCCTAAGAGAGATTTCACATCTCATCGGCAACTACCACATTTCAAAATGAAATAAAAAAGAAATAAAAAATTTTGAAGGTTAAGAATTCACCGACGGAAGTAAAAAATTTACGTCACAAAAAAAAAAATCGGTTAGCAATCAATGTCTATTTTTAGATTTTGGACAATTTTACTTTTAGATTGAGTTGTAAGTGAAAAAATTTGAAAATTTGGCTTTGTCTAGTTTAACAAAGAGAAAGGGGTTAACGGATGAAATAGGAAGTAGTGTTTGATTGAGAAGTGGGTTAAACAAAACAGAAAGAGAGGGAGGGAAGGGGAAAGAAGAAGAAGAAGAAGAAGAAGAAGAAGAAGAAGAAGAAGAAGAAGAAGAAAGAAAGAAAGAAAGAAAGAAAAGAAAAAAAGAAAAGTTTCCTTATTTTAGAGACGCTCGATGCGTGTCAAACAAAACTAGCGTTTATAAATGGATTAAAGTATTAGAAAAAAGATTTTTAGAAAAACATATCCTTCAAATTCAACAGTTTTGAACATCGAAATTTATTTTATTTATATATATATATATATATATATATATATATATATATATGTCCAGTCCGTAAACGGTGAGGATAATCCAACAGGATCAATGAAATATTAAGTGTTAAATTTTTTGTACCAAATGGAAGGAATATTGTAAGGTCCGATGAAATGAGCTAATTAAGCTCATAGAAATGAATTATAACTTATAACCAATTAAGCTATTACCAATAGATTTATAAAGGCATCTTATTTATTTTCATTATAACACTCTGTTAAATTGTAACATTGAGTTCTCATTGGATTACAATCCCCGGTAGAATTGACAAGGATGCTTCTACTATATCTCTCTCTCTCTCTCTCTCTCTATATATATATATATATATATATATATATATATAATATACAGTCATTGAATTCAGTTTTCACGACGGAGCGAAAGTTTTCGTTTAGAATAATCAGAGCTTTCAATTTTCCAAATTACAAAAAGTCTTTTCAGGGTACTTAACCGAAGCTTTACGGAAACGGCCGAAGTGGGTTTTTGCAACGACGGTAATAAATTCTTTCTTTCTATACATATTTAGCCAGGACTCTATCGGAGGCACATTATTCGACTTTAACTCTTTTAAGTCGGTCGGCGGCAGGCTTTTTCACGTTTCTTTACGTATTCTGCCCGGATCTCTATGGAAAGCCATCAGTCTTCTTGATCGTGGCCCCCAGTTGGGAACCCTTTTCCCTCAGTCGTTACATCTCGACTGCAACTTCAAACTGATTTTTCTCGCCGGGGTTTCGATTTTTATGCCTGTCCCAAATTCTCTTGGGAGGTATCTATGTAAATTAAATCCTTGACCAATGAGATTATCTCCACCTCCACATTTGTCTCAACCAATGAGGCAACAATATTTTCTCTGACGCAATTTATCTTCATCTTCTTTTTGATTACGTCAGCAAATCTTGCTCTTAGCTTGGAAATTTCCATTCCAGTGAAATTCATAATTCGTTTTTATTCCCATAGTTAAAACTTTAACCTTTTTAACCTCATCAAAAGTTAAATCGATATTTTTCACTTCCACCGGCCGAAAACCAAAGCTTCTGAATAAACAATGCAAAAATATATTTTTCCTTACTATTCTCTTCAATTTTCAACTACTTTTTCTGTTTTTCAGATTTTACAAGTTTATGCAACAAATCATCTGTTTTTTTTAGCTCGACTCATATTGCGATTGACAATAAACTGCAAAATCAACAATACGACTAGTAATTTTTTTTCGCTTCGTCGAATTGAACTTAAATTTACATTTCTTTCATTTCATGCAATTTTACAAGGCAATCAGAAACAAGACAATTACGTTTTACAATTATCTTAAGCAGGAGAATTACGGGTTTACATATTTATATATATATATATACACACGAAATTTTTACGAAATCCATTATGATATGGATTAACTTCGACACATTTTTTAATTTATTTTCTAAATATTATTTTAAATGTATACTTGTATTTAAGTAGATATGCTGCTTTCTTTGTATAAATAAAGAGTATATTTATTTATATCATCCAGACGCATATTTTCATAACAAGATTTCTCGATTACTCAAGCTGATAGATACAAATAAATATACTGTTTAATGATAGAAAAAGAAAAAAACAGAGTATCCATTAAAATAATATTTAAACAAATAAATAAATAAATATATATATATATATATATATATATATATGTTCAGTGGTACAAAACTTATATATATATATATATATATATATATATATATATATATATATATATATATATATATATATATATATATGGTCCTGGGTATAACGGTAAACTGCATCCGGCAGCAAGACCTCTAATTGAGAGGTTATGAGGAATATGGAACCACCTCTTAATTGCTGTTGTTCACAGGTCCACCCTGATCCGGATTGGTAGCACCTGTTAGAGACCCAGCTATGGACAAATAGTTAACCCCCAAACTGGGGTCAAAACACTATGAAAGTATAAAAAATAGACTTTTATAGAAAAATATACATTTTTTTTAAAGAAATATTACCAACAGTATATTTTTGAAGGAAAAAATATTACCAATAATACATTTTTCAATACAACACTAGAAGACAACTGCAATTTTCTAAAATACAAAATAAAATAAAATTTAATTTTTTCTCATCAAAATCAACCTTATCACTATAAATGAACATTAAAAAAATACCTTAAAACCCCACCTTTTTGGCATTAAATAACCCACAGTGGTTGGTATGCCGTTAAACAAAACTCAAAATCATATATATTCTTCTTCTTCTATGTGCCCTGTCCCTTCAGGACGTAGGCGATCATGGATCTCCACGTCTCCCTATCCCTTGTGGCTCTTAGTATGTTTGCTCCTGTTGCTCCTGGCAACCCCCGTTCCGTCATCCACCTGATCAGACCCTGCAAATATGTTTCGTTAAAAACGACCGACAAGAAAGATTTAATTAACATTTTATTTAATTTTCTCCAATATTCTTACAGGTTTCCCTTTTAGTTAAGGAGTGTAAAAATGTTTCATAATTTTAAACTTTTTAAACGTTTTCAGCCACTTCACTGGCTATTTTTAGAATATTATTTTTTTCGGTGTTATTATGTCCTCATGCTTAACTGTAATGAAAGATTGAAAACGAAAGATTATATATATATATACTTAGTGGATTTTAAATTTTAATTCAACTTCTTTGAAGGATATTTTAATTCTACTTCTTTAAAAGATATTTTTTAGTAGATTTTATTTACTGTGTTTAAGTTTTCGCGAGTGTGTAGGCAGGTAGACGATATGAACAATATTGCCCTGTTTTTTTTTCTTTTTTCTTTTTTTTTTTTAAGGAAACCTCTACTTAAATACGGGTATCCACTAAAATGAATGCTTGAAATAACATAAATATACACTACCAGCCATAATTATTAGGCAACCCCAGTTTTTTTTAAGAAATGATGAATTTCATACGATTTGAAGTGGATAATTCTAAATGGAAATAGAATTATTCTTTTGTTATTATTATTTGCAAAATTTTACAAGCATAGAAGCAAAGATGAACTTATCCGAATCACCCTAATTTTTTTTTATTCTTTCATTGATGAAACTGCAATAGGTAATTATAAAATATTTGTTAATTCATTTGATGCACATGTTACTGTGCAGTATTAACAAAAGAACCATTCTATTTTCATTTACAATTATCCACTGAAAAATAACATGAGATACATTCTTTTGAAAAAACTGGGGTTGCCTAATAATATAGGTCAGTAGTGTGTGTTTGTGTGTGTGTATATGTGTGTGTGTGTGTGTGTGTGTGTGTGTGTGTGTGTGTGTGTGTGTGTGTGTGTGTGTTTGTGTATATGAGTGTGCTTGTGTCTCTGTGTATCTATGTGCAAGCTTGTGTGTGTGTGTGTGTGTGTGTGTGTGTGTGTGTGTGTGTGTGTGCATGCGTGCGAGCGAAGCTTTGTCCTGAACGACCCAGTAGATTACCCGTATCGACATACATCTGCTGAAGGCCGGTTGTCGGTGGGGATCATAACGGCCAAAATTCTTGGGGTAGGAACAACAAAGGTGAAGACAATAGTCCACATGTATGCAGCTTAAATTCCATTTTTTAAGTGTATATTAAAAAAAAAACTATAAATACAAACAAAACAAATAGTGAAAATTACTAATGACATTCGTAAGTTGATCAGCATTTACTTTTATCTTAACACACACACACACATATATATTCTACTTTTCCGTTACACCCAGTGGTGTGTTAGGGGGAAGGTGATTTTCTAAGCGTAGCTTACACGTGGCACACGGCCGAAAGTAGGGATATATATATATATATATATATATATATATATATATATATATATATATATATTTTTCCAGGAAACAGCCATATGATTGTAGAGAAGAGGACATATATAGAAGAAATTATGTACATGTTCTAAAACATAATTTATAATAAATATTCACAGCTCTATACATCATATATTGAGCACTGTTTTAAATTAATGTTTTGGACGGAAAAAAAAATTTCTTTTTTCTCTCCTCATTCTATACTCACTCGGATATATATATATATATATATATATATATATATATATATATATATATATATATATTTTTTTTTTTTTCCCGGAAACAGCCATATGATTGTAGAGAAGAGGACATATGTAGAAGAAATTATGTACAGGTTCTAAAACATAATTTATAATAAATATTCACAGCTCTATACATCATATATTGAGCACTGTTTTAAATTAATGTTTTGGACGGAAAAAAAAAATTCTTTTTTCTCTCCTTATTCTATACTCACTCGGATATATATATATATATATATATATATATATATATATATATATATATATATATATTAAAAGGCATAGAAGCAAAGATGAACTCGTCCGAATCAACCTACATTTTCTTCATTCTTTCATTGATGAAACCCCAATATAGGTAATTATAAAATATTTATAAATCCCTTTGATGCACATAGGTGCCCATATATATATATATATATATATATATATATATTATAAATTATATTTTAGGACATGTACATTTTTTTTTCCACATAAAAAAATTGTACATGTTCTAAAATATAATTTATAATAAATATTCACAGCTCTATATCATATATCGAGCACTGTTTTAAGTTAATGTTTTTGACGTTGTAAGTTTTTTCTTTGTTCCTTATTCACTCGGATATATATATATATATATATATATATATATATATATAGAGAGAGAGAGAGAGAGAGAGTGAGTGAGTGAGAGAGAGAGACAGAGAGACAGAGAGAGAGAAATGAATAAGGGACGAAGAAAATATTAACAACGTTCTAGCATATATATATATATATATATATATATATATATATATGGCCATTCAACATCTTTGAATTAATCCTTTTTTAATACATATATATATATATATATATATATATATATATATATATATATAAACACTATATAAGCTGCACAAATAGTTGAATAGAAACACTGAATAGAAAGTAAGCTTATATTTGTCTGTGTATTGTTTTTAAATCTGTGGTTTTATTTCGTATCCTTTAAATGCATACCTTTTAAAAATTTAGTTAAGAATACCGTGTAATTTTCATTTGCTCATAGGTGTGCCGTTGCTTTGAAAGATTGAGAAACGCTGCTCTAGCTCAGAAAAAAAAAAAAAAGACAAAAAAAATCACTCAGTCAAAAATAAAAAATTTTAAAAAAAGACATGTATAAAAGATTACCCGAAACCGTTTTGGTATACAAAACATTCAGATCGTTTTTACGCACTTTATGTTCAAAAAAGAAAAAAAAACTTATACTAACACAAAAAAAATAAATAAATAAAGAGCTTGATCACAGTACCTTGTCAGTTTGTTGCCGTTAATGAAACCTGTATAAAAGAGGGGTTATTGCCTAAATACACAGTTATATATATAATTTTTAAAATTTCGTTTTGCAAGAACTTCTCTTTTGAATGCAGTCCAAGTTTTTACATGAAACAGACAGATCGACACTGACAGGCACTGAGACTGGGTAAACGAGGAATTAGTCAAATAATATACCCCAGGGAATTGATTTTGAACGTCGGAGGTGAAACACGGCACTAATTATTTATAAAGCCGCTTTGTTCTCAAGAGAAAACAACCCTCCTGACATACCCGAGGCCATTTCTTGATCAGTCTACGATTCCTAAAAACCTGGTCAAAATTATTAAATATGAATTATCCCGAAACAAGAATAATAAGGAGACAAGAAAGAAGTGCCTTCATTTTCGGCGCACGAGCGTCCATTCGATTAAATTATGATTCCTACCGTCATGCGCACACCATCTATGCAGACATTATTATCGTCCTTGCTTAAGAATATTTAGGTAACGGTGACCAATTCGATTTATTACCGTTTTACAAAGCAATCACTAATCTAAACAAAGTATCTGTCTTGTAGGGCACGGGTTAAATAGACACTGGTACATCTATCCAGGCTGACCATTGACCGTACGCTTCCAATTGGTCATTTTCAGACGTATGGAAGGAGCGGGATGGATTGATGGACTATGTTTCGACCTTATTAGTCATCGCCAGAGTTGTTCACTGACCGCTCGGTTTAGTCATAGCTGACCAATGATACTAATGTCAATGACAATAGGTATCAGACGCTCCGATCTTCGGTCGTGTTTGTTCAGCAGTCATAATTCATGATAATCATTCCGGCCAACGAACATTAAAGCTAGACTGGCCATTATCAACAATATTTCTCGGCGGGATTATGAATGTTTGAAATCGCCAGAATTCCCAAGACAACGAGACAAGCTATTCTGGGAGTTGGGCGGTCTGCACAGTGTAACTACCACGCTCTACACCTGCACCTAATGTCTTCAATTTCATCTTCATAAACACCCACATCTCCACAGCTCATGGTCCTTTCTTCATCTCTTCTCCGGAAAGCCAGCTTACTTTAAACTAGCAAATCAGAAAACTGTCTATTCACGCAGCACACCTGCCTGACTGGTTTCGAATAGCCAACGAGTGATGATAATTACACAGACCAGGAAATGATCACTCGTTTTCGATCTACCCGTCCTCAATATCTCCCGGCTAAAAAAAAAAAATCCTCAGATCAGTGACCAGACCCTCGATAGTAATCGTAGTGACAGTGGTAGCGCCAGTCTCCAGACAATGGATGCGTAACAGCGACAGCCGATGACACTGCCATATAATTGTGAATTCTATGTGAACTATTAGCCGCGTGCGGCTGTAATCTTCAAGGCGCTTGATGTGATATGATACTGTAAATGTCACCTCGATACGTTACGAGAGCGGAGAGGATTTATGCGAAAACAACACGACAGCACAACTAGCCAGTCAGGAATGACCGGAGAACTAATTGCCACAATGGGCTGTCATGCACTCATTTAAATAATCAAATAAAAACATCAACCAGAATAGAGAATTCTGAAGTCATTTTTTTTTGCACTCTTCATAGGACCTACAGCCTCGTTCTGTAATTTAGCCTCGTTTTCATTCAAAGACTACAGAAATCGGCGACACATAATCTGTTATTGCTTCGAAGTACTAATAACAGGAAAATGGGTGATTATGATCGATATTAAAGATTTAAGGCTTGAAAATATGGATCATTTCAATTACTTATAAAATATTGTGTCAATTAAATAAATTGTTAAACTTAGTCAACTTTTTCATCCTTGATGTCAAGGTTAAAGATGGCAGAAAATGTCAAGGTTAAAGATGGCAGAAAATACGTTTGAGTTTAAGGTTTCAGTTTTGTTTAGCAGCATATCAACCCCTGAGGGTTATTTAATGCCGAAAAGATGAGGTATTTAGGTTTTTGTTTTTTAATGTTCGGTTATAGTGAGAATGATTTAGTCAGATTTTAACGAAGAATTTTTGTTTTTTTTTCTTTTATATTTTAGAAAACTGAAAATGTATTCTAGTTTTGTATTCAAAAATGTTTTGCTGAGAATATTTTTTTCTTTCAAAAATATTTTGTGGTAATACTTTTTTCTTCAAAAATGTGTATTTTTCTATAAAAGTCTATTTTTATGCATAAATTTCTATAAAAGTGTATTTTTATACTTTGATAGTGTTTTGATCCCAGTTTTGGGGTTAACTATTTGCCGATAGCTGGGACCCTAACAGTGGACCTGGGAACAACAGTAATTAAGAGGTGGTTTTATACTCCTCACAACCTCTCAATCAGAAGCCTTGCTGCCGGATGCAGTTTACCGTCATCAGAAAATGAGTAATTTCTTTTTGGCATTCGTTTATTTTATGTGTGTTGTGAATATCGTTTGAGACGAAAAATCTGTTACGCGAAAGTATCCTTGAAAATGGTATTAATTCATTTCTTCTCCCTTTTGCTATGGGTTAAATAGCAGAACAGATTGGGTTCTATAGACTTGATTAGCAACCAGTCTAGCACAGACTGTAACGGTAACCTACTGTGGGTAAATCTTTTGCCCAGTCAGTCATGTCTCTTTCGACACATGATTGCTCAAGTGTGTATCACATTTGACATTAAAGCATATGTTCACTCTTTTGAATTTAGGGTGATTTTTTTTTTCATAAAACAAACGGAAAGAGGATTTTATTATAACTTCATTTCAATAGCCCAAGTCTGAGACGTGAAAAAGATTAGCACGAACCTCTACACAAAGCAGTGCACGATACGTTAAAAATTATGGTATTATTTTCCTTAATTTTCAGCATCAGTCGGTAAGGTTTCATGCCAAACATACGAAGTTACGATAAACTGTTCACAACGCAACTAACGTAGGCTAAAGCTCATTAGTGAGGGAAAATGAATAATGTCTACAAGAGAATCTTAAAAAAAAAAAATCTTTGTTTGGGACAAGAATAGAACAAAAACAATTTTATTTTATTTATAAATTAAGCTCAAATATGTAAGGCTTTCTATTTACAGCTGGGTTTATATTAAAATATATCCCACTCCTGACAGTCACTTGTTTAGGATGTGTGTTGACGCGCAAATACCTTTGGGAAAGGTATTAATCCGTCTCTTCCTTCCAGTTATGGGTTAAATAGCAGGACAGATTGGGTTCTATAGCCTTGGTCGGCAACCAGTCTACCGCAGAAAGCAATGGCAAACTACTGCGGGATAATCTTCTGCCCAGTCAGTCATGTCTCTTTCGAGACATGATCACCCAAGCGTGTATCACGTATGGCACTGAACTGACTGACTGTTCAGTTTTCTGCTTCATCTCAAGTTTGAGAGTGGACTGTTCTGATGTATTAGTGCAGCGATGTCGCTAATCGATGTGATGTCCTACAAAGAAAAAGGATTAAAAAAAAACCCAAAAAACTATATATGTTAAGAATTACACCAGGGGGCATAATTATAAGGCCACTGCAGTTTTTTTTAAAAGAAATGATGTATTCCATACTATTTTTAGTATTTATTGCCAACCGGATAATTCTAAATGGAAATAGAATTTTTTTTTTTTGTTACTAGCAGTATAGCCCGGCGTTGCTCGGGTGTCATGAAAGCTTTAAAACTAATCCATGGTCCTTGAGCTCAGATTCAGACGAAAGAATATTTGTGTGAAGTTTGGTGAGAATCGGATAATAATTGTGGATTTGTATAAAGGACATACAGACAGATAAACAGATACACACACAAACATCTTGCCTTTTATATATATATATATTATCGATTTTCTGCACTATTATAAGAACTGCAACCTTGAAACTTCTGAATATCGTTTCTTATGTCTTTGTCTATGAGTGTATCAAATTTGATTAAAATCGGACCACCCTTCTATAACCCGGTTTTTTCGATTTTCGATATTTATCGGGGGTACCTCGACACAAAACCTAGCTAAGAACACTGGCAGACTCTTATAGTACAACTGTGTAAATTTTCAATAAAATCGGTTCAGCTGTTTCGGAGTCTATAAGTAACGGACACAAACACACAGACAAATTTCCATTTATAAATAAGTTTAGATTAGATTATTACTTTGCAAAATTTTACAAGGCAAAGAAGCAAAAATGAACTCGTCCGAATCACCCTAAATTTTATTCATTCTTTCATTGATGAAACTACAATATAGGTAATTATTAAATACTTATAAATTCATTTGATGCACATGTTACTGTGCAATATTAACAAAAGAACCATTCTATTTTCATTTACAATTATTCACTTGGCAATAAATACTAAAAAATAGTATGAAATACATCATTTTTTTTTTAACACTGGGGTGGCCTAATAATTATGGCCGGTAGTGTATATCTGAAAATACAATAGAATATGTAAAAAGCGTTTAATAAAGTAAGTAACAAAGAACTGAGGAAACTGCTGTGTCACCATGACATTTTTAAAATAGATATTGTTGTGCAGTGGATATCGGCTCGGAACGAGAAATTGGAGAGCCGAGTTCGAATTCGAGTTAATTTCCTTGCATTCACTTACGCACAAATACCTTTGGGAAAGGTATCAATCCGTCTCTTCCCTCCAGTTATGGGTTAAATAGCAGGACAGATTGGGTTCTAGATCCTTGGCTGGCAACCAGTCAACCACAGAAAGGAATGGCAAATTACTGCGGGATAATCTTCTGCCCAGTCAGTCATGTCCCTTTCGAGACATGATCGCCCAAAGTGTGTATCACGTATGGCACTTAACTCGCTGACTTCATTGCTACTGCTGTTGTTGTTAATGTATGTCATATTTTGACTTCTCTTGTTGCCCATGTTTTTAATCCTGCGGTTTAATACTTGCTATTATTTGTCCTTTTTTATTAACGTCTCCCATATCTTATTTATTATTATGCTAGGCCTACTATGGAGGTTCTCACGGCCTAGCTTATGCGCTGATTTTTTCAGACGTCTAACTCTCCTAGTGAATTAAAGCATTGGTTTGTGAATTTAATAGTCTTTGTCTTTCTGTTATTTCTCCTAAGCCCTGTTCTGCCATCCATTTTCACTATGTTAGGCACTGCTTTCCATTTTCCCTTTTGCCGTCTATTTGTTCCGTGAGTATTAGATTTTCCAAACCTTCTTTTCTCATTAAGTGCCCCAGAAATTTCAACTGTCTCCTCCCGATGCTAAGTATAGTTTTCTTATACAGTACTGTGCAAAAGTATTAGGACAAGAAGTATTTTATCTTTTATGAGGCATCAAAATAAAGTTTAAAATCACCCCTGTTCTAACGCTTTTGCACACTACCAGTCGTGTGCAAAAGTATTAGGGCAGGGGTGATTTTCCCAAAAACCTCACTGAAATTCAAATACAGGGTGAAAAGACAAACCTTTGTGAGAATTATTTAACTAAAAAGAAAGAGGAAGGGAGACTTTGAATTTGAATTGGCCCCCACAAAGCCCTCATCTCAATCCTATTGAACATCTATGGGATATTTTGAATCAAAAAATCATAAATCTAATGTTACTTTGCAAGACACACTTTGGGGATAAATACAAGCTGCTTAGCAGGAGATACCATTAGATACATTGAAGAAGCTTGTGATGTCAATGCCTGACAGAATGAAGGTTGTGATCAAAAGAAAGGCTATTATACTAAATATTAAATTTAATTTGTAAACAAGTATTTTTTCTTGTTAACGCATTTGTTGAGTAAATCAAATAAATTACTTTAATTAAATTGTTTATTTTCTGTCAATATGCATCATAAAAGATAAAATAGTTCTCATCCTAATACTTTTGTACAGTACTATATATATATATATATATATATATATATATATATATATATATATATATATATATATATATATATATATATATATATATACTAGGTGCGATTGGTAAATTGTCGCAATGATTTTATTATTTCAAAGCAAAAGGCTATTATACTAAATATTAAATCTATTTTAAAACAAGTAGTTTTTCTTGTTAAAGCATTTGTTGAGTAAATTAAATAAAATTACTTTAATCAAATTGTCTATTTTCTGTCAATATGCCTCATAAAAGATAAAATAGTTCTTGTCCTAATACTTTTACACAGTGCTGTATGTTCCCATTTTCTCTAAAATTTTGTCGTTTTTATATTGTATTCTCAGCATCCTTCTGTAGAGACCCATTTCTGTTGCTTCAAGTCTTTCCTTCATCTTTGAGAAGATCATCCAGCACTCACTGCCAT
Organism: Ascarosepion bandense; assembly: GCA_037127315.1. Classification (NCBI taxonomy): domain Eukaryota; kingdom Metazoa; phylum Mollusca; class Cephalopoda; order Sepiida; family Sepiidae; genus Ascarosepion; species Ascarosepion bandense. The sequence goes on along the minus strand of JBBBDQ010000200.1, from coordinate 2,687,947 downwards.
ACAGGAGGACAGATATCATATAACAGTTTAATATTTATTTCTTTATTTCTAGCGAAGCTTTTCTATTTCTTAGCATTCTGCTTGGCTTTTGAAAGTCTTCTTTGACTATCTCAACACGCCTTACGAGGCCTGATTCCATTTTTCTTAATATAGGCCTTTACTTTTGATGGTATAGACCCTAACATCTCAATGGTAATAAGAATAATTGAATATCCCAATCGGGGAGCCGAGTTCGAACAATCGGGGAGCCGAGTTCAAATTCCAGTTGAGTTCCTTGTATTCACTTACGCGCAAATACCCGTCTTTTCCCTCCAGTTATGAGTTAAATAACAGGGCAGATTGGGCAGATTGGGTTCTATAGCCTTGGCTGGCAACCAGTCTACCGCAGAAAGCAATGACAACCTACTGCGGGATAATTCCCTGCCCAGTCAGTGATGTCTCTTTCGATATATGATCGCCCAAAGCGTGTATCACGTATAGCACTTAACTGACTGACCGAATATCCCACACTCTGGCAACATCACCCTAAAGATCAAAATCGTTTTTAAGCTTTCAAATTTTATATTTTTGCTGCTCTTATTTACACTATTTTTATTCATACTAGCAGAACCCGTGGAATTTCCACGGAAGGATAATTATGATTTCCTGGGAAAATTTTGCTTTGTCATACTACAAATGATAGTAACGTCTTCAAACATAAAGGTATTGGATAATAAAATAACGATAACACAGAGTGTAATTTTATTAAAATATCTATAAAAGTAATGTCCATAGAAGCTACTTTACTGTAATCTTATATTATGCACAGACCATAACCAAAATACTGTACGCTATTTTGTGAGAGATTTTGAAACGGAAAATGTTTTTTTATTATGACTGAAAAATCGTGACTCCTGTGTCCACCGTAAACAAAAAAGACCAACTGAGTAATGGCCAAGGGTGTAGAGGCCAGAAATTTCGTTATTAGGTCGCGGGATACATCAATAAACCTCCCTATTTTTACTATATTTTACAGTACACACACACATATACACACGCATAATTACTGCTACAACCACCAGCTTAAGCTGCTACTGATACGGTAATACTATAGGCTCTCTCCTTCTATTCTCTTCCTCTTTACTACCTTTCCGTTTGGCAAAGGTGAGAGAAAGGCTGAGGAGAGTAGAGTTTAAAAAGATAGAGGGGAAGGAAAAGCTCGTATAGAGAGTAAGTGGCGTAACGGACGGAAGAACTAAGGAAAGAACAAGCAGAATTATTATATGATTATTGTCCTCATCTTTCCAAACCTGCTGTTTAAAGTTACAACTTCTGCTGGTGTCTGTCAAATTTTGACCGCTGCTGCTGCAGTTGAAGACTTGCTGTCATTAGTTTTTCTCTCCTTATTAACGGCTCTTATATTGTATTCATTTATACGCTAGGCCTACTAGTGTGGTCCTCATTGTCTAGCATATGCACTGATTCATTCAGTCGTCTAACTTTCTAGGGTTCTTCTCTGTCCAGTACTTTTACTTCTTTCCGTAGACACTGATGACCACCACTTTTTTTTTCTTTGGTTTCTGTTATATCATTCTGGGTCCCAACCAGAGACCTAAGCTCAGAAAAGGCGTCATGACATTTTCACTGACCTTTTTTGTAGAAAAGATAAAACAACCTAATAGATCGAGCCCTTTGTAAGGTGTGAGCTGTATTTGTGTAAACAATATTTTGTATTCTTTTAAAGCGTGTGCTACTAGGTATCCCAGATCTTCAATAAGTCTATTGGAAACATTTCCAATGAAACCCTAGGCTCCAATTACAACTGGAATTATTGATATCTTTATTTGGCACATTTTTGCGATTTCTACTTCAAAATACTTATAGTTTGATATTTTTTGAAGATTTTCAAAGATAGATTACAATCTGTAGAAGCTTTTATGTCACTAAGAAAATACATTCTGGTTTTGTGGTCTTCAATCCCTATACCTAGGAGATTCATTTTTATCGTTCTCTGTGTATATTATAAAGTCCATAAAATTGTTTAAGACCCTGTCTGTAACTGGGTCTGGGTGAGGTTCCTACTAATTTCTTAGTTTCTTTCCCCTAAAAGTTGCAGATATTGGCTCAACCTCTCTTGAAAATTTTTATATGTGGTGGATAAACTTCAAATTGCTTTTTTTTTTAATCATATCACCCTGAGCAAGGCGGTAATGCCACTGATGTTCAGGAGGCTACATAAGAGTAGAAAGATTAAGTAGAAGTGAGTGAAGAGGAAGACTAACCAGTTAGAAAGGAGCAAGAGAAGGATGGGAATTTATTTTATTACATTTTTTTTAATTGTGCTTACTATCAATGCTTTTTTTTTCAAAATTTAGGGCTATTACTTTTAAAATGTGCATTGTGGTGCAATGGATATCAGCTCGTAAGGAGAAATCGGAGAGCCGATTTCGAATTTTATTCAGATTCGTCGCATTCACTTATGCGCAGATACCCTTGGGAAAGTTATTCATCTGTCTCTTCTCCCTCCACTTAACGGTTAAATAACTAAACAGATTGGGTCCGATTGCCTTGGTAAGCGACCAGTCTACTGCAGAAAGTAATCGCTACCTACTGCGAGAAAATCTTTCATCCAGTCAGTCACGTATCTGATATGGCACTTCATTGACTGAAATCCGACTCTAGTGTAATCTATATCTACTTTTTCAAATCTAGGGTAAAAACCGAATTCATGTGTACCTATTGTGCAATGTAATCAGAACCAATGTCTACTTTGTTGACCCTTGTGTAATCCAAAGCTAAATATTACTTTGCAAATCTCGTGCAATACGGAATCTGTACAAATGCCTACCTTTTTAACTCTAGTGCAATCCGGACTCCCGTCTATTTTTTTTGAGTCTGCTGTAAGCTGTATAAATGCCCACCTTTTTTTAAACTTGTGTAATGCGGACCTCCGTCTACCTTTTTGAGTTTAATGTAGTCTTTACAAATGCCTACCTTTTTGACTCTAGTGTAAACCGGACATCCGTCTACCTTTTTGAGTCTAACGTAATCTGTATTAATCCCTACCTAGTGTAATCCGGATCTCCATCTACCTATTTGAGTCTAATGTCAGTCAGTCAGTCAGTTAAGTGCCATGCGCGATACACGCTTGGGCGATCATGTCTCGAAAAAGACATGACTGACTGGGCAGAAGATTATCCCGCAGTAGGTTGCCATTGCTTTCTGTAGACTGGTTGCCGACCAAGGCTATAGAACCCAATCCGTCCTATTATTAAACCCATAACTGGAGGGAAGAGGCGGATTAATACCTTTCCTAAGGGTATTTGCGCGTAAGTGAATACAATGGATTTAACTGGAATTCGTACTCGGCTCCCTGGTTTCTCGTTCCGAGCCGATATCCACTGGACCACAACGCACATCCGAGTCTAATGTAATCTGTGCAAATGCCTACCTTTTTGACTCTAGTGTAATCCGGACTTCCGTTTTCCTTTTTGAGTCTAATGTAATCATTACAAATGCCTAATATTTTGACTCTAGTGTAATCCGAACCTCCGTCTACCTTTTTGAATCTAATGTAATTTGTACAAATGCCTATTTTTTACTCTAGTTTAATCCGGACCTCGGTCTAACTTTTCAAATCTTGTGTAAATCGTATATATGCCTTGATTTTTGCATCTAGTGTAAACAGGGCCTATACCTATCGTTTTGATTGTAGTTTAAACCAGATGCAACAGTAACTTCTATCTTTGTCCTTTTATTTCACATTTTTCACATGTGCCACTGTGTTTTGGCTTCCTATTGTTCTGTCAACTACGCTACTTCAATAATTCAAATGCAACATCAATCGTCATCTTCTGTCTCCTTGAGTCCGTGATTTTATTGTCCTCTTTCCTCAATAATAATTTTTCTCAGATTTCACACTCTGAGTCTTGCGTTATCGACTTGCTTTGCAGGAATTATAAAAACATGGAACCAAAAAGACGCTTGAAAAAGGATTGTTATTACTTCTAAGGCACAGAACGGGTAAAATAGGCTTGGAGAAGTTAACACTCACAAGATGTATTGAAAGCAAGAAAGGCAGTATGTATTATCGAATAAACTATCAAAGGACGGATGGAAGAATATAGAACAAACGATGTTGCGAATTATTAAGGAGGTTCTGGAGAACGATGAATACGGAATTCGGCATATAGAAAAGGTGTTTTTTTTTAAATAATTGTCTCACTCTAAGCAAAGTTTTACTGCCAATGGTGCACAGGGAGTTACATAATAGGAGAGTGAATAGAAGAGAACAGGTCACAGTAACTGTCAGAGAATGGGTAAAAGAAGGACGGGAACATTGGTGTGAAGAGACCTGCGTGAGAGAAAGGTGTAAAGTGAGAAAATGGTTGGGAGTCAAGGACATAAGAGATGACAGTTGACGTTGCATTTAAACACTTGGAGGTTGTAGCTATCAAGGAAGCAAGAATATGGAAAGGAGTTCCCCAGGTGGAAAGTGCGAGAAAAGAAGCTGATGGAGTAGAAATTGTAGTTACACTTGATTGTTTTCACAGTAAAAGAGTGGGACCTTGTTGCCCGTCTAATAGCTAAAGTAAATTCGTTCAGAAGGGGTGCCATCTAGCTAAGCTCGTCGGAGCAGAATCCCTTAAAGTATTTGTAGAAGAGACAGAAGGAAGCCACATCTCGTTATTGAGAAATTGAATGGAGTCGAGACGACAGGTCGGGATCGACTACATTGCAGATTCTCTTTTGGATTTTGTCGACAATCCCAAGATGAATAGCAGGGGCGCAGTATTCAATGTACGGGCGGATGGTAGATGGTAGAGAAAAATAAAGTTTTATCTTCGTGAGTCAAATGTGAACAAGCGAAATCGGCGCCAAAAAATGGGTCGATTCTTCGGGAAGTTGCGTATAAAACGTTTTCAGTTCTTTGAATAAAAAAAAAATGCTAAACCGATTTTCCTTTCAAAATTAATTATTAATAAAATCTTTGAGGTATGATTTTTTTTTCTCTTGTTTTGCGTCGGGATTCTGTTTCGTTACCCTTTTATTTTCCCCACCTCTCCGAATCTCTTTCTATAGACCCCACTTCTTTCTCTCTCTTCCTTTCCCTATATCACTCTCTCGTTTTCTCTTTAACTCCCGCTTCCTCCCCATTCGCTTGGTCTCTCACTTTCTGTCTTTTTACTTCAACGTCCATATTTTTTGTCTTTGAATAATAGTATTTCTAGTCTGAATCAGAGTGAAAGATTTCTTCTCATCATCATCATCTTCCTCCCCTCCTCCTCCTCCTAAAGGGATTTGAGATGACGTCATTTTACTGATGACGTCATGCTGTAAGCACATGCTGCAAATGGGACAAGCCGTACTGATGAGGTTGAATGACCTTCTTTTTAAATAAAAAGACAATGCTTAAAAAGGAATATAAGAAAGGACGTCAGCGGCATAAAAAGAGGAGAATAGTCAATAGGTAAAAGAAAGAAAGAAAGAAAGAAAGAAAGAAAGAACGCCAGCAATATAAAAAGAGAGAATAATCAATACGTAATAGAAAGGAAGAATGAAAAGGAATGAATGAATGAATGAATGAATGAATGAATGAATGAAAGAAAAAAGAAAGAAAAAACGTCAACGATATAAAAAGAGAGAATAATCAATAGGTAAAAAAGAAAGAAAGAATAAAAAGAAAAAAAGGATGGTAACAATATAAAAAATAGAGACGAACCGATAGCTAACAGAAAGAAAGAAAGAAAGAAAGAAAGAAAGAAATGACGGCAACAATATAAAAAGAGAAAAATATCAATAGGTAATAAAAAGAAAGGAAAGAATAACTGAATAAAAGAAAGAAGGAAAGAATGAAAGAAAAAGAAAGAAACAATGTCAACGAGATAAAAACGGAGAATAATCATTAGATAAAAGAAAGAAAGAAAGAAAAAAGAAAAAAGAAAGAAAGAAAGAAGGAAAGAATGAAAGAAAGAAGAAAATTAAAAAAAAGGCAGAACGCCAACAATATAGAAATAGAGAATAATCAATAGATAATAGATAGGAAGAAAGAATGAATTAAATAAAAGACAGAAAGAAGAAGAAATATAAAAGAAAGAAAGAGAGAAAGAAATAAAGAAAGAAAGAAACGTCAACGATATAAAAAGGGACAATAATCAATGGGTAAAAGAAAGAAAGAAAGAAAGAAAGAAAGAAAGAAAGAAAGGCCGTCAATAGTTAACAGAAGAAAAGCAAAGTGAATGACGTCTCTCAAGAAAAAATAGAATGAAAAAGAAATAAGATCGAGAACGAAAACAGATGAAAAGCGAAACAAACAAACAAACAAACAAACAAATACGCAAAACTCTGTGTGGAACTTATATTTGTCAGAGGAAGAAAATCATCCGACGTAACTATGACGCCAGGACGACGAAAGTGACTGAAAACAGTTGGCTTCGTCAGGGGAAAATAGCAGGTAAGAAAAGTAAATGGAAGAGTGACAAGAAAGAAAGAAAGAAAGAAAGAAAGAAAGAAAGAAAGAAAGAAAGAAAGAACAAGAAAAACACAATAAGAAAAAAAATTAATGGAAATAGATGAAAAAAAGATAAAAACGAGTGTAGCTGCTTCAACTGAGACAGCAGACGACATTTTTAAAATGGGTAAAAAAAGGAAGAGGAAGTAATAGCCGTGTTGTTGGTGCTAAATGAAGCTGGCTTGAAGAAAGTTTTGGGGGAAAGTCTTAAGGGTAATTCGTCAGATTTTTATTTACTTCAACTAGCTCTCTAAGGAGTGATTAAATTTTTTTTTAAATGCAACGTCATTTCTTAGGCATGTTCACTCTTTTGTGGTATCTTTCAAGCTTCATTTTTTTTTATTTCTCTATCCCAGCGTTTTATAAGCGACATTTAGCATCACCTTTCCCAGCTTCATTTTGAGTGCTATATATCTACTCTTATATATATATATATATATATATATATATATATATATATAGTACTGTGCAAAAGTATTAGGACAAGAACTATTTTATCTTCCATCAGGCATCAAAATAAAGTTTAAAATCACCCCTGTCCTAACGCTTTTGCACACTACCGGTAGGGTGCAAAAGTATTAGGGCAGGGGTGATTTTACTAAAAACCTCACTGAAATTCAAATACAGAGAGAAAAGCTAAACCTCTGTGAGAATTATTTAACTAAAAAGGAAGAGGAAGGAAAGCTTTGGAATTTGAATTGGCCCCCACAAAGCCCTCATCTCAATCTTATTGAACATCTATGGGATATTTTGGATAAAAAAATTGATAACGCTAATGTTACTTTGCAAGACACACTTTGGGAACAAATACAAGCTGCTTGGCAGGAGATACCATTAGATACATTGAAGAAGTTTATGATGTCAATGCCTAACAGAATGAAGACTGTGATCAAAGCAAAAGGCTGTTATACTAAATATTAAATTTATTTTGTAACAAGTATATTTTTTCTTGTTAAAGCATTGTTGAGTAAATCAAATTACTTTAATTAAATTGTTTATTTTCTGTCAATATGCCTCATAAAAGATAAAGATATTTATTGTCCTAATACTTTTGCACAGTACTATATATATATATATATATATATATATATATATATATATATCACAAAAAATGGAAGAACACGTAGTTTCAAAACCACTGTTCAAGCATTTATTTTTATGAAAAGTGCTCGATACAGAATAGAGCTTAATATTGTAATTTTATTATTACAATGGTTTATAAAAGCATAACATCACAAAACAAAAGTTTTCATGTTTCAGAACAATACTGTTCTTCTTCAGGTTTTATGTTAAAAATTTCACATAACATATCATCTGAAGAAGAACAGTATTGTTCTGAAACATGAAAATTTTCGTGTAGTGGTATTATGCTTTTATAAAACATTGTAATAAGAAAATTACAATATATATATATATATATATATATATATATATATATATATTATAATTATATGATGATGTCAATTTTAAAATTGACATAACCATATAATTATATTATATTATATTAAGCTCTATAATACTCATTATATTGAGCACTGTTTATAATAAAATAAATGCCAGAGCACTCAAAATAAAAAAAAAACCTTAAGTCCTCTTCACTTGGAATTTTATATATATATATATATATATATATATATATATATATATATATATAAGGGAAATTAGAGTTGTAAATTGTCAGTTAGAATTTGAACGAAAGGAGGGAAGGGGTAGAGAATAGAGGTGATTAATGGACGTGTTGAAAATTTTATAGACAGATTAACAGTAGAAGATAAGGTATGGTCCTTTACAGCCTTTATGGTCAGTCCTTTGGCTTTAACAAAAGGAAAAAATAAGGAAATGTATATGGGGTGGGGGAGTAAGAGAGGAGGCGCTCAGAAGGGGATAGGAATTGCTATTTGCTATTTGTAGTAGTCTTAAAAGACTCTTTGTACAGGAACTGGAAGTGTTGCTTATATTTCTTTTTCTTTGTGTCCTTGTGGTTGCGACAAGGGCTTATTTTGCACGAATAGTGATTTCTTTCCGCATAGGGATCCAGCCGTCTCATCCTTTGCCATCAGATTGTCCTGAGGGACTCGGAAACGGATAAAAAATTCACAACGTGGCGAATAGTGGTGGTTCCTTCAGCTCCATTATTATTATTATTATTATTATTATTAATTATTATTATTATTATTATTATTATTATTGCCAATATTTCCTTAAATAAGATCGTAATATCTGATAATTAATGTCCGTATTGTGGGTCACAACTAAAAGTGTCAAACAATTTTCCATCGACTCTAAGTTTTCATCTCTTACCGGATTATATATATATATATATATATATATATATATATATATATATATAAATTAAAGGATTAATTTATATATATATATATATATATATATATATATATATATATATATATATTAATAAAGGATTAATTCAATGATGTTGAATGACCATTTCGATGTGAAAATCCCCACGGGGGATAACACATCACCTCAGCAACCGAAAAATTCTTTCAGAAACTGGAGAAAAATCAGTCTAATTTTCGTTTTTAAATAGATTTGCAAAGAAATTTAAGAAAAAAAAGGGTAAAACAAAATAAAAACAAATAAACAAGAAAAGAAAAAATTGACAACGTCTGGGTTCTCAAAACAACGAAAACAGAATTGTAACTTAAAAATTGACAGACGGCGTGTTGAAATGAGTAAGGTTAAGCAACACGGAAAGATAAGAAAGAAAAAGATGGGAGATAGGAAAGAAAAAGGAAGGAATATATATATTGGAAGAAGCTTCCTTTCTGCAATAATTCCACTTGGGAAGCAATGCCAATATTCTTCATCCATGTCTCTATTCTGCCAGTCACCGCGCCAGATTCTGACCTTCTTTCAACTTCCAAAGGCTTGCATGTTCAGACTACTATTTCGTCATAGTTGATTAATTTCTCTTCTTTATTCTCTGTTCTCGTATCAAAAGAGCCCGATGGATCAATAATCAATCTTCTTTTTCTTTCAATTTTATCTTCCACCATTATTTCTAATTTATTGGGCTTCAGTTTCTTCTTTCTTTTTTTTTTAACCATTTCACCCCAAGAAAGGCGGGGCTGCCACTAATGCGTCGTGAGTTACAGTTAGAGAAAATGAATGAACAGGAGTCAATAAGATTCTTGTACATGATTCAGGAAGATAGAAGACAAAAGATGGCGGTAGTCGCTGCATTTAAAATGAACAGGATTCAAGAAGACAGAAAATGGCAATTGACATTTTCTTCTTCGTCTTCTTCTTCTTCTTCTTCTTCTTATTATTATTATTATTATTATTATTATTGAGTGAGAGAAATGCGTGCCAACAAAACGAAACCTAGATACAAATATATGAAACCCTATATATCGATCAAAAAATCTAGTCTGATAAAGGACATACCAGGCGCATGTATCACAGCCAAAAGTGTACAGACTTTGATAAAATCAGTGCATAATATTGCAGGTGGTGCACTGTTAGAAATACCTTCAGGAAGAGTAACCCAGTCTGCTCAGAGAGTCCCCGAGTAATAATGTTCCTAAGTATCTAAATGTGACTCCCAAGTCGCCTTGTCTGCACCACCTTTCAAACCTAAAAAAAAAGCAACAAACACGTTTTTGTATATCTCTTAAGCTAAGATTTCCAGGGATTCTTTTAATGTGTTGTTTTGTTCCACTTTTTATCATTCCAAGCGCACGTACTGTCATTGGCACTTTCTTGTTTTCAATTTCTACATTTTTTCTATTTCAGTCATAAGAAGTATCCATAAATATGATTTTATAGGGGTGGCAGGAATCTGATTCAGATATTTATTTACTTCTTTTAGTCTGAAACCGAAAGCCACAACAACAACATTACCTGTTGTTGTTCTTGCATTCGGATTCATTCTACCGATTTCTATATCAAGGTATTTACATAGTTTCTCAAATCTTTTCAAAGATGTGCTTTTCTTGGTTGGGGCTGCAGAAACAATGAGAAGACATGAATTTTCAACATGAAAGAAGTTAACGCCCTCCTAATTCATTTATTGATTTGTTTTGTTGCTCCTAAGTCTCAACCAGAGACTTCAAGAGACAGTAAAAGATTGTTTTGGTATAAAAAGATGCAAATATGAGAGTGTTATGTCGTGAGTAAGAATAAATAACTCAACAACAGGAATAGGTTAATTGTTGTATTCCGTGAAAATAGTATTTATAAAGGTTATCAGTATCCAATACAAGAATAAAAGTTAATCGTCTCAACCGTCGTAAGACGTAGTATGAGCAATGGGTACTTCCGGGTCGTCACCGGAAGTCTACGACTGACTTGTCGATCGGCTGCTCGGCACACTCTCTACCTACGTAGATGCCACCATTATTTTACATAGTAATGGAATAGTCCATGATAGCCGAATAGGCGCGGGCGTCCCAACAGAGAGATGTCATGCAATCAGAAAGAAATAAAAGGAATTGCAGCAACGGCACGGAGAAACATCAACAGAAGACAGTAGTACTCATGAGGAGTATCTTTTGTAATTTACATCTTCTAGGCTTTCCAGGAATTTGATCCACATATTTGTTTGCTCTTTTTGATATCATTGCCAAGACTAATAAAAAAAAACATTTCTATTATTATAATGTCATTTTTCATTATAAATCGATTTTTGCTTTGGTCACACTACCTACCAAGTCTGCAGGAAGACCTAAGGCAGGTCGTGGTGTGTTGTTATGGCTCCATTTCATGTTTTTTTTCTATCTCTCTAACATCCCTAGCGTTACATAGACAAAGTTATCCTTAGTGTGTGGGCTGTATTAACAGGACAATTTTTTGTATATTTTTTAAGTTGGGGTTTCCAGGGATTCTTTCAATGTGTTTTTGTTTCATTTTTTATCATTCCAAGTGCACCCACTATCACTGGTCAGATACTTGTTTTCAATTTCCACATTTTTCCATTTCAATTTCCAGGTTTTTATATTTTCACAGTTTTTCGAATTCCTTGGTTGCTATGTTACAATCTGCTGGACAAGCCATATCAATTAATAAGCAAGTTTTTTTTTGTTTTTTTTTTTGGTTTTTAACAATAATGTTCAGCCAATTTGCATCAATTTTTCTGTCTGTGTAGATGGTGTAATCCCATAGAATGGTGACATCTTCTATTTCTGTAACCGGTGCTGGGTGATGTTCATACCAGTGTTGGTTTACATATTTTCCATAGTTTGCACATTGTCTAACGTAAATATTGCCCAACTCTATCGTGGCAGTTTTTATATTCATTTGGGGCAAGTACAGATCATCGTGAGATGAGATAGTTTCTTGTGATCACAGAACCTGCATTTTGGATCCACATTATTATGTATAATGAAAGTTCCTAGTGAAAAGACTTTGGTCTTGCGCCGCAAGAATAAATCCTCCGGTTGCAGACTTTAATCCAGACGCACGTAACCATCGATGAGTATTCACTTTATCAACATTGGGTTTATTAGCATGTTCTGGATATATTCTTTGCAGAGGTTTGTCTTGACAGCGTTGTTTCATCTGTTCAGGAGCTTTATCCTTGGCTTTCTTTTTCATATTTTTAACCGCAATAGTTGGTTCTTGGCTTCTGTTTTGCTTTTCTACAGAATCTACTAACTGTAAATCTTGTTTGTATTTACTGCCTTCTTTCATGATTGAATTTTTTTTTTCTGATTTCATGTTGTCAACTAATTGTATCATTCAGTCCTTTGTTGTTTCTATGTATGTTAGTAAACCAATAGTTGTTGTCTTTTATGACAATTCTAGCTGAATAAGACATCTTCCACCTTCTTTAAGGGGTATGTATAGACGGTCTACATTAGCATTTGGATGATGCATCTTATGTTTAGAAAGAAGCTTTCTTGTCTTAGAATCCATTCGTCTGATGTCGTTTAGAGTCCAGTTCAAGATGTTGAAGCTATATTGGACCACTGGTATAGCAAGGTTGTTGTTATTATTATGTCATTTTTCATCATATTTCGATTTCTGCTTTGGTCTCACTACCAACCAAGTCTGCGGGGAGACCTAAGGCAGGTCGTGGCGTGTTGTTATGACTCCATTTCATGTTTTCCTATCTTCCCTATCATCCCTAGCATTACATAGATAAAGTTTTCCTTAGTGTGTGGGCTGTACTTAATAAGACAATTTTTTGTATATCTCTTAAGCTGGGGTTTCCGGGGATTCTTTCAATGTGTTGTTTTGTTCCATTTTTTATCATTCCAAGTGCACCTACTATCACTGGCACAACTCTTGTTTTCAATTTCCACATTTTTTCTATTTCAATTTCCAGGTCTTTATATTTTGACAGTTTTTCAAATTCTTTGGTTGCTATGTTACAATCCGCTGGACAAGCCATATCAATTAATAGACAAGTTTTCTCCTTCTGGTTTTTAACAATAATGTCTGGCCTGTTTGCTTCAATTTATTATTATTATTATTATTATTATTATTATTATTATTATTATTATTATTCCTTTTCTTCTATGGCCACACTACCTACCAATCTAAGGGAAGACGTAAGGCAGATAGTGGTGTGTCGTTATGGCTAATTTCATAATTTGTTTTTCTAACCGATTTATCATCCTTGGCTCTATATGGACAAAGTTCTTCTTATTGTAAAGACTGCACTTATGAAGACAATTTTTGTTGTTTTTCTCTTACACTGAGATTTCTTCAACGTGCTCTTTTGTTCCTTTTTCATCATTCCAAGCGCACCTTCTATGACTGTTACTGTTCTCGTTGTAAATTTCCACATTGTTTCTATTTCGATTTACAAGTCATTATACTTCGATACTTTTTCAAATCCTTTGCTGCTATGTTAGAGTTCGCTGGGAAAACGATACCAATTAGTAGACAAGGTTTTTGCTTTTCATCTTTTCAAAAATTATGTCCAACCTAATTGCTTCATTCTTCCCGTCTGTGAAGATCGTATAATCCCAAAGAATTATGATGTCTTCTATTTCTGTAACCAGTACTGGGTGATGTTTATATCAGTGTTTGTTAGCATATTATTATTATTATTATTATCATTATTAACAGGACTTGTGATTGTGTAATTTATGTGGGTCGCACAACGGACAAATTAAATAAAAGATTTAATGGACACAACTATGATGTCAGACAACAATGTAACATCAACGGAAATTGCACAACATTCTTATAAACTACTATAATTTCGAGAAGCATCTTAAGGTGTACAGAGGAGGGTCTGTAATGTGATGGATACCGACTTGGCAGACCGCCTGCAGTCTCTCTCCCACCGGCGCGACGTGGCTTCCCTGTGTCTCTTCTATAAATACTTTCACGGCTTCTGCTCCGATGAGAAGCACTGGTGCCCCCTAAATACGAATTTGAACGAGACACTAGATTAGCAACTAGATCCCACCCTTTTACTGTGAAACCGATAAAATGCAACCGTAACTTCTACTCCAACAGTTTCTTTCCTCGCACTTCCCGACTGTGGAATTCTCTTCCACACGATTGCTTCCCCGACGGCTACAATCTCCAGGAGTTTAAATGTAAGGTCAATAGACACCTCCTAACACACTAACCTGCTCCCATTCTATCAAACACTCTTCCCATCTCATCCACGGTATCCTTACTCATCTGTCACCTTTCTCCTGACATTCCCTATGTCTATCCACTCCTTCTCTTTACCTTCCCCTATGTAGCCCTATGCGCAATAGTGGCAGTGGAATGCCTTGCTTGGGGTGAGATGATTAAAAAACTTTAATGGACACTTGTTTGACCTAATCCAGGCATTCCTCTCTGATCGACATTAATGATCTCCATGATGCCATAAGATCCCAAGTAGGCATGTACTCCGATGACACCACAGTTTACTCTCACCTCGATCAAAAATCTGGTGTGGGCGACAAAGCGAACCTCGCTGCCGAGCATGAAAAGAACCTCGAATCCGTAGTGGACTGGGGTAAGAAATGGCTCGTAAACCAGTGCTTATATCATAACAAGGATAACTGCGGTTTTAATGTTTCCCATTTTTCATATTTCGAATTGCGACTGACAGTTTTTGAAATTCTTCGTTTTAAACATTAGAATAATTTTGGAAGGTTTTTTTTTAAAAAATATCTTATGACTATCTCAGATTTAAAATTCAGGATAAATATTAATATTCTGTCGCCATTTCGATCCTTAAAACGCATTGACATAGAGTTACATATGCAAATTTCTAAGTTCTCGGCCCAGGGAAACGAAGAGAATGAGAGGAGAGTTCTATCAGATTTATACAAAGCTGTTTCGTTAATTCCTTCTAGTAAGGCACCGGGTATGACGTTAAACTGCATCCGGCAGCAAGACCTCTGATTACGAGGTTGTAAGAAGCGTACAACCTGTTCTTAATTGCTGTTATTCCCAGATCCACCCTGACCCGGAGTGGTAGCACATGTTAGGGTAACAATTATGTGCAAATAGTTAACCCTCAAACTGGGGTCATACTTTTTTAGAAATATATACATAAAAGGAAAAATATTACCAACAATACATTTTTGAAAAAAAAAAAATATTACCTTAACACATTTTTTGAGGGAAGAAAATTATTGCTATAATACATTTATGAATCCAAAACTAAAAGACATTTTCAGTTTTCTAAAATGAAAAAGAATAAAAACAAAAACATTTCATCAAAATCTGACTAAATCAACTTTCTTACTATAACGGAACATTAAAAACAATGCCTTGAAATCCCACCATTTTTTGCATTAAATAACCCACAGTGATTGATATGCCGTTAAACAAAACTCAAGCTCCTATTAGTAACTAACGGAACATTTCAAGAAGCCCAAGATTGTCATCATATTAAGCACGTTTCAGTGGCATACCATTCACGTTGGCGATGTTTCCTTCATTTCGACGCGCTGATTACAATTACAGCCGTGTTTTTTATATATTTTTATAGTTGAATTCTTTTACGCAGTAACTGGGTACAAAGCTGGTCTTAGCTGGTCATTGCTTGTCAAAGTTGGTCATTGCTTCCACTCCGGCGAGGAGGAAGTGAGCACCTGAGAACAGATACTACGCTGTCATCATCAACGACGGGCTACTTAAGGAATATAAAGGAATATAGGAAGGTAGTGAGCCACTTACCTAACCAGCTTATGTAAATAGAAAGTGGTATAAGAGGTGCGAAGTTTGGTTAAAGAAGAAACCTTCGTACAAGAGATACAAGATTGAGGGAAGCCATGATCGCCATGAAGGGATAGGTTACGTGAAAGAAGCAAACATGTGCTATCTCTTCTCATACTAAAACTGGCCATGAAAAAACCGTGCTGTTAAACTGACCAAGGTAGTGGAAACACAAATCAATCACGACCTCTCAATAGCGATTGCTGGACGAATGTGCCTTGATTCGAAAGGTTGTTGAAAGAAGTTAGGCTGGAAAAACCATCAACAGTCTGGTTAGTATTAGGTGTCACCTGAATAGAGTTTTAATTATTAAAAAAAAAACGAACAGTTCTTAGTTTTTACTAAGGCTTGATAAAATCCGTCAGTTAAATTTGGCGCCTCGTAGCTAATCAATGACTAGAGAGCATTTAAATTTTCTCCTTTTTATGTAGATCCTGTCCAGGGTTGTTAAAGCTTCTTTTTTTTAAGAAGGGACGTCTTCGAAATACTCGAAAACTTGTGCCGAGACATATTTCGTGTGGTAGTGCAGCTTATTAGAACTTTCGTTGCGGTAGCTATTTGAAAGTTCTTCTCAAGTGACAATAGTTTAGTCAAACGCGTCAGGGTCAATAGTAAGTTTCTCTGGGCACAGCAGATTAGCCATTAGCAAAATGGTTGACAATGTGAGTTCATTAACTTGTAACAGAATTTTTTCAAGATAATTCGTATTGGATTAAATGTATGCTTTGATTATGTCTAAATATAACCAGAATATACGTATTCAAAAAAGATCTATTAATTAACACTTTTGAACGAGTACTTTTGAATGTTGTTATATTCAGTTCTAGCAGTATAGCCCGGCGTTGCTCGGGTGTAATGAAAGCTTTAAAACTAATCCATCGTCCTGGAGTTCAGACAATTTGGACGTTGGCACGAAAGACTAAAATGTTTCCAGTTAAAGCGAAACCGTAGACTGAAAGAAAAATGAATGAATATAAGTCAAATTTTGATTTCATGGTATCGATTTATACATATATATATATTCGATTTTCTGCACTATTCTAAGAACTGCAACCTTGAAACTTTTGAATATCGTTTCTTATGTCTTTGTCTATGAGTGTATCAAATTTGATCAAAATCGGACCACTCCTTCTATAAACCGATTTTTTCGATTATCGATTTTCGATATTTATCGGGGGCACCTCGACACAAAACCTAGCTAAGAAAACTCGCAGACGCTTATAGTACAACTGTGTAAATTTTCAAGAAAATCGGTTCAGCCGTTTTGGAGTCTATAGGTAACAGATACACACAGCCACACATACACACACACACACACACACATACACACACATACACACACACAGACAAAGTTCCATTTATAAATAAGTTTAGATTTTACTCTACTGACGTTTTGCAATGAATTTAACTTATTATGCACCTAAGAAATACTGTTCCCATTTCGTTTTTTTTTTCTCCCTCTCTTATAGTATTCGCTTTCTATCTTTCGATAAATATTACGTCAAAGGTATCTGAGGGGAGGACAGGATGAGCAAGCCATTAAGGGTGCATTGTTAGTGCGCCCTAATTTTACTCGTGCCAATGCCACCACTGTCTAGCGTATTCGCCTAATAAATAATGGATACTGAGTCGGAATTGTTAATCGGCGATCTGAGGTCCGAATACCGTCAGTCAGTTAAGTGCCATACGTGAAACACGCTTGGGCGATCATGTCTCGAAAGAGACATGATTGACTGGGCAGAAGATTATCCCGCAGTAGGTTACCATTGCTTTCTGCGGTAGACTGGTTGCCAGCCAAGGCTATAGAACCCAATCTGTCCCATTATTTAACCCATAACTGGAGGAAAGAGACGGATTAATACCTTTCCCAAGCGTATTTGTGCGAAAGTGAATGCCATGACTCCTCGATTTCTCGTTCCGAGCCGATATCCACTGCACCACAACGCACATACCGTCAGATTTCTTATATTCACTTACGCCCAAATACTCTTGGTGAAGTAAGGAATCCACCTCTTCTCTCCCCAGCTATGGGTTAATCATAAATCTTGTATCTCTAAATCATTATTACCTCCAAATTATTATTTTCTGGCTTTAGATAACTTTCAAAAGGTTGATAAGCTATAAAAAACGAATCAAACATTTGATATGAAATACACGTACTAAGAAAGTCTAACAAAAAGAGAAAGGCATCAAATTTAAATGGCTGCCGAGAGAATATGGCCTGAAATGATCATAAAAATATAAGAATATATAAACATGTTTGACAAAAATATTATAAAGAGTCAACCAAAAATTCGAAGACGCATTGACATGACCAAGGACGCATTTTAAAAGCTGAGGAGAGTTTTGAGAGACAGAAAGATTTTATAAGAAACAAAGAAAAGACGGCGGACCTGAAGCAAACTACCACCAGATTTAATTTCGTTGTTTTTCATTTTTGTTTTTCGTTTTTTACTTTTGTCAGCGCAATTCTATCGATTGTTACTTAAACTTTCCGATTATCAAAAAGATTTTGAAAAATTACAATATTTAAATAAATTTTTGGCGGGGATCAGTTTCTCCTACAATGTTAAAGTAAATCGATCCTCCATTTTCAAACCACTCACATTGGGGTAGCTTTATTAATGTTAATTTCGTTGTTTTTCTTGTTTTTTTTTTTACTTTTTTCAGTGCAGTTCTATCAATTATTACTTAAAGTTTCCGATTATCAAAAAAAATTTGAAAAATTACAATATTAAAGCAAATTTGTGAGGTAGGGGTCAGTTTCTTATTTTCAATCCACTAGAAGGTTGTATGAGAAACTGCCCCCACCCAAATTGTTTAAATATTGAAATTTTTGCAAATTTTTTTGTCATTCTTAAGATTTAAGGTGTAAAAGATAATACTGTACTGAAAAAGTCCCCAAAATTTGATAATGAACAAATTTACAGGTGGCGGTAATGTCGTACCGGCAACTGGTTTCAAAATGGAGGCTCGATTTACATAACGTTGTATGAAAAAATGATCCCCTCCAGAAAATGTTTAAATATTGAAATTTTTCAATTTTTTTTTTTTTTTTTTTTTGTCAGTCGTAAAGCTAAGGAGGTAATCGATAGGACTGCGCTGAAAAAAGTAAAAAAAAAAATGAAAAACAACGAAATTAAAAGTGGTGGTAGTCTGCTTCAGGTCCGCCGAAAAGAGTGCTAAAGTGCTATGTGGTTTCTGTCCTTCTATATACCAGCGAATGCTGAACGATCTCCTTTGAATGTTGAAGGAGAGGTTTGAAGCAACGGAAATATAGTTCGACAGAAGGAATCTGAGGATACAATGAACCAAGCGCGTGAGCAACGCCAATGTGTTGGAGAGGATGCAAACGAGAAGTAAACATACATAGCATCAGGAAGAGACAATTGAGGTTTCTCAGACACGTAACGAGGAAGGAGGGTTTGAAGAATCACAGGAGTGATAGAGGTAAGGAGAGACGGAGGAAAACAGCGCAAGACATATTTTATGGATAGCAGAGCGAGCTTTGAGAGACATACCAAGAGAAAAAATGTTAACAGCGACAAGGAATAGGGGCAAGTGGAATCCCATGATCGCCAACGTCCTGAAGGAACACGGCAAATAAAGGTGACGAAAGCCAAAATATTGAACTAGAACATCAATGGGTCATCCAACTAAACAATGACTTTTTAAGAATCGGCAGTCAAAGTCTGTGTTTTGATGTTGTTGCTCGTTTATTTTTACCTGGCCACAAACGCCAACAATAGAATACTGTTGTCATATATGGTCAGGCAGGCCTGCTCTTCATCTCAGGGTTCTCGACAGGCTCCAAAGAAGAATCTGTAATGTGATCGGTCCAGACCTGGCAGCTCGACTCCAGCCACTTCCTCACTGGCGGGATGTGGCCTCTCCCCCACCCCTCTCTCTCTCTCTATCTCTTTCTCTTTCTCTTTCTCTCTCTCTCCTACCAATATTTTCATGGCTTCTGCCATGATATATATATATATATATATATATATCAGGGTTGGGTTTCAGTTAAATTGACAAATCATTTGCACTAAAACTATCAACGCTCTATCTCCACCCCAATGCCGAGCGCTTTTTAATAAAGAACCTGCTTTACAAAATACCTTTGCCAAGCATGCGTATTCACCTCATGCTTCATTCATATTTTTCCTCCATTTCCTCACCCCCAGTCTTCAGCTTCAAATCCTAGACGCTTCGTGACAAGTCTTAACGCGGCGAACAGAATTGCTTTCTAAGCGTCATCAGTATTTCTGATCCATTCTATTCGTATTATTTCCAGAAAATGTCTACGAATCTTTTCCAGCATATTTATTTCTAGAGCCTAAATTTGTTAAGCCCTCATTTCTGATTGTATGCCCATGAAATTTCAACTGTCTCCTTCTGGTGATAAGTCAGTCAGTTAAGTACCATACGTGATACACACTTTGGCGATCTTGTCTCGAAAGATATATAGCTGACAGAAGGTTATCCCGCAGTAGGTTGCCATTGCTTTCTGCGGAAGACTGGTTGCCAGCCAAGGCGATAGAACCCAATCTGTCCTGGAGAGAGAAGAGATAGATTATATTACATTATTATATTAAGTATTAGTGGGGGATCAGTCTATTACATCTTAAAAATTGAAAACTGATCCCCCACTTTATGCCCAGTACAAATTTTATTTCTGAACCAATTATTCTTTTAATTTGTTTGTCAGATGTTTGATCAAATTTTCTTGTTCTATCATTCAGTCTGTTAAGTGTCATACGTGATACACGCTTTGAGCGATCATGTCTCAAAAAAGGCATGACGGACTGGGCAGAAGATTATCTTTATCCCGCAGTAGGTTGCCATTGCTTTCTGCGGTAGACTGGTTGCCGACCAAGGCTATAGAACCCAATTTGTCCTGCTATTTAACCCATAACTGGAAGGAATAGACGGATTAATACCTTTCCCAAGGGTATTTGCGCGTAAGTGAATGCAATGAATTCAGCTGGAATTCGAACTCGGTTTTCCAATTTCTCGTACCGAGCTGATAGCCACTGCACCGCAACGAACATATGCGCCCTTTTTGTTTCTTCTAAAACTTCGTCGTTGCTCACATAATCAGTTTATATTATTCTCAGTATCCTTTTGTAGGAATATCATTTCTATCGCCTGAGGTCTTTTCTCCGTCTGTGTAGGTATTGTTTAACATTGAGTCTTACAGGAAGACCGATATTTCTTAACAGTTCAGCTCTCTTTTCCTTGGTTCTAACAAGATTTCTTAATACCTTATTTATCTTTTGGAGGCTTACGGCCTATCACGTTGAATACACCGGTTCTCGCTCGATCACCGAAGTTAAGCAAGGTTGAGCCTGGTCAATACTTAGATAGGTGACCGCTTGGGAATATCAGGTGCCGTAAGCGTATAGTGACAGATGTGCGTTGTGGTGCAGTGGATATCGGCTCGAAAAGAGAAATCCTTGAGCCGAGTTCGAATTTCAGTTGAATACCCTGCATTCACTTACGCACTGGTACCCTTGGGAAGGGTATTAATCCGTCCCTTCCATCCAGTTATGGGTTAAATAACAGGGTAGGACTTAGGGACCCTGCCCTTAAAAACAAATCTCAATGAATCTTGATACTTGTAGTATTAGACACAAAACTTATATAAAAACAACAATAAATTGTTGAAAGAAAAAGGTATTACCAGCAATAAATAAATAAAAATTTAGTTGGCAATAAATGACCCGCCAAGGTGTTGATTTGCCATAAAAACAAAAAAAATTAGCTTTTGTTATCCCAATGTCTCTTCGGATTTCGGTGCTACATTTCCTAGAAATTTAGCTCTTTTTGTATCCATTTTCTCTAAAAACTCCCCCTTTGTTCCGATGCTCTATCACGTTTGTCACCTTCACAAAGACCTGCGCACATTCTACGAACAGGTCATCGCCTTCTTCCCGCCGTTTTTCTTCAGAGTGTTGATGATCATGGTTCTCCTAACCTTTGTAGTACTTAATAAATTTTGTCTCTGCTATCACCTCAGTGTTCTGTCAGCGATTTGCACAATATTGTAAGGTGGTTACGGGGTTGCTATCCTTTGTCACTTTTGGGTACCAAACTCTGACAGCCTCTTTCTTCATTTTGTACCCTTACTACTTACCTTGTGAAAAACATTCCCAATTAAATTTTTTTATCTTCTTTGATTGCATCTTTTTTATTTATTTATTTATTTATTTATTGTTTTTGGCAATGATTCTTTCTATTTGTAGATGTTTAGATATTCAAACTAACGCCGAATAAAAGACGACCAACTCTCCTGGCAAAGTTCCGTCTTGCAAATCAAGACACCTGTCTGAATATGTCAGATCGAATGCACGCTTTTGATGATGAGAGGTCTTAGTAAGAGACGAAGCGAAAATGGCAAACGGTAA
Source organism: Ascarosepion bandense (assembly GCA_037127315.1). Lineage (NCBI taxonomy): Eukaryota > Metazoa > Mollusca > Cephalopoda > Sepiida > Sepiidae > Ascarosepion > Ascarosepion bandense. The sequence goes on along the minus strand of JBBBDQ010000200.1, from coordinate 2,665,912 downwards.
TCTGTAAGTGCCAAGCCGACAGAAACGCCAGTCCGACTTGCCAACAAATATGAAGTGTTTGCTACTTCCGATCGAGTTCCTCCATTACACAGGAACAGGAAATAAGACTCTCCGACACCGGGCAGCAAAAGTAATGGAAAGGAGATGACGGGGCGCCGTGTCCTAGTTGGCAGGCACCGGGAAGGTGCAAATTACTTTTCACCTGGTCAGTCTACTTGTTTAGCATAACTCTCACGCTGTATATTACTTCCATCTCTCTCTCTCTCTCTCTCTCTCTCTCTCTCTCTCTCTCTATCTATCTATCTATCTATCTATCTATCTATCTCATTCTGTTCATATCTATCTATCTATCTATCTATCTATCTATCTATCTATCTATCCTATTCCCTATCTAGTATTTCTATCTATTTCTATCTATCTATCTATCTATCTATCTATCTATCTCAGTCTATTCATATCTATCTATCTATCTATCTATCTATCTATCTATCTATCTATCTATCTATCTATCTATCTCAGTCTGTTCATATCTTTCTATCTCAGTCTGTTCATATCTATCTATCTAGCTATCTATCTAAGTCTATTCATATCTATCTATCTATCTATCTATCTATCTATCTATCTATCTATCTATCTCAGTCTCATATCTATCTATCTATCTATCTATCTATCTATCTATCTATCTATCTATCTATCTATCTATCTCAGCCTATTCCCTATATGTATTTCACTTTATCTATCTATCTATCTATCTATCTATCTATCTATCTATCTATCTATCTATCTATCTCAGTCTGTTCATATCTTTCTATCTCAGTCTGTTCATATCTATCTATCTATCTATCTATCTATCTATCTATCTATCTATCTATCATATCTCTGTTCTATCTATCTATCTATCTATCTATCTATCTATCTATCTATCTATCTCAGCCTATTCCCTCCCTATGTATTTCACTTTGTCTATCTATCTATCTATCTATCTATCTATCTATCTATCTATCTATCTATCTATCTATCACTCATACATTGTTTCTTTCTTTCAGTCTCATATCACCACCTCTTTCTATCTTTCTTTATCTATCACCACATCATATTTATTTTTATTTTTTCTCCTTCTTTTGTTTTTTTTTTCATTTACGAAGTTCTTTAAAATCTTTCCCTATATACTTATTTTTTCTCAACATCTCTAAATGCCCAATAATTTCTTTCTTTCTTTCTATTTTCCTTTTTTTCATTTTTTTTATTATTTCGACGTCTTCCTTTATTGTTTCCCTTATTGTTTCACGCGATGTTTCTTCTTAGGCATCTCTAATTTTTATCTTTATTAGGCATTGTTATGGTTTATAAAATGGCGAGTTTTCTAAAAATAAAAAAAGATAGACACACTGATGCCAAGAATTCAAAATTGGGCGGCAAAATAAGGAACCATTTCTTTTGGTAAGAGTAGGAGTAAGAGTAGGCGTAAGAAGTAGAAGTTAAGGACAGTAGTTTTGTGTAAGAGAATTGAAAAAGCGTAGACGCTAGTCAGTTGACCATTAGAATCTAGAAGGGATAGGCTTGTTTACTACTAGCATCCCACAGTGAAGAGAATTTAGCTAGTCTGCACCTGTATCCGCACAAAATTTAAAGGTTGTAACTTGATGTAAAAACCTAAAGTTTTATACCAAAAATAAACATCATTAATTCAAGTTTGTGGTATCTTCTAACTAGCAGTATAGCCCGGCGTTGCTCGGGTGTAATGAAAGCTTTAAAACTTATCCATGGTCCTGGAGCTCAGACTGTTTGGACGTTGGCACGAAAGACTAAAACGTTTCCAGTTAAAGCGAAACTGTAGACTGAAAGAAAAATGAATGAATGTAAGTCAGATTTTGATCTCCTGGTATCGATTTATATCTATCTATCTATCTATCTATCTATCTATATATATATATATATATATATATATATATATATATATATATTATCGATTTTCTGAACTATTGTAAGAACTGCAACCATGAAACTTCTGAATATCGTTTCTTATGCCTTTGTCTATGAGTGTATCAAATTAGATTAAAATCGGACTACTCCTTCTATAACCCGATTTTTTCGATTATCGATTTTCGATATTTATCGGGGGTACCTGGACACAAAATCTAGCTAAGAACACTCGCAGACGCTTATAGTACAACTGTGTAAATTTTCAAGAAAATCGGTTCAGCCGTTTCGGAGTCTATAGGTAACGGATACACACACAGACACAGACAAAGTTCCATTTATAAATATGTTTAGATTATACCAAAACGAAGCAACACAACAGCATCTTCGATGTTGGATAAACGATAAAGAAGCTAGTCTACTGAGTAATGAGTTCGACTCCAAACAAAATTCGACATTACTCATAACTCAGCAAGGTCAACGGAATCTAAAACCAACCAACCGAAAACCCATATCGAAATCTACCTACAATCTAATGGACATACACGAATTAGTATTGATAATGATAAATGAACAGATTGAGATTTAAAGTTTTATAAAGCAGTCATAAATCCACTTCAATCAGTGCTTTGTTTTAGATATTTTAACAAAATGTCTCTTCAACGACATAAAAAGTGCATGAAAAAGCTCTTGAGAACTATTCACACCTTTCGATAAATAATTTCCTCACCGACGCAATCACAGTGAACATCTCTCACCTTCATTGTCAACAACGATTGGTATTTTCAAAATTGAACGCTCTCACAAAAAAGATAGATAGATAGATAGATAGATAGATAGATAGATAGATAGATAGATAGATAGATACGAAGAGACTGAGATAGATAGAGAGATAGATATGAACAGACTGAGTTAGATAGATAGATAGATAGATAGATAGATAGATAGATAGATAGATAGATAGATAGATAGATGAGATGATAGATAGATAGATAGATAGATAGATAGATAGATAGATAGATAGATAGATAGATAGATAGTCTAATTCATATTAAATGCTATGGAAGCCTTTCTTTTAAAGACAATGTAGACAGAGAAATAATAATGATGGGCCTTTTGAGCCTTCTTTTTCCATAAATATAACAAATTTTTCAACCTTTTTAAAACATCTAACAGTCGGTTCCATCAAAGACACATGCTCAACTTTCTTCTGTAGAGACATATTTCTCTTGCTTCAATTCTATTCTTCATCTTTGAAGAGATGTTCAACACTAACTGCCATGGATGAGGAAAGATGTCACGTAAATGTTCAGTAATCTTTTTATTTATTTTTTTTTTTAGCGATGTCATTAGCAAAGCCATCAAACTCTGTACTTCTTCTTCTTCTATGTGCCCTGTACCTTCAGGACGTAGGCGATCATGGCTTTCCACGTTTCCCCATCCCTGGTAGCTCTGAGCACGCCTTCTCCTGTTACACCATGCAACCCTCGTTCCATCATCCACCTGATTAAATCCTTCAAATATGTTATCCGTTGCTTTCTCCTCTCTCTTTGTCCCTCTATCTGGCCTGTTAGTATCAGATTCTCCAAGCCCTCCTTCCTCATTACATTAACCCGAAAAGTAAGGTTAAAGTCTCCCTTAATTGACGCATGAGACAAAGATGATTTATGATGATTGACTGATTTGTTTTTTGACGGCTTGACAACCCTTTGCATGCTATCCAATGTCAGAAATTAATTATTCAATCTGTAAGATCTTTTTTTCAAAAAATCCGTTTTTAAACTAATAAATATTACCGAGGAGAGAAGGTAGTTCAAATAATAGCGGTGTCAAGGAAAAAAAGGTTTTTTTGGCAGTCTGGTTTTTGGGTCACGAAAGTCCAACTTTGACTGGTTTTCTTTCTTCTTACAGCTTTTTATGCAAAATGGTTTATCAACTATCAAGTTAGTGATATTCGCGTATATTTTTTTAAATTTTCAAATGGCCAAAATGTCCAATCCTAATTTTCAATGCAAACAGGCAAGCAGACTTTGTTGGAGTTTTTAGGTACTCTTGTATACTAATGAACCAGCCATAAGTTGACTCATTTGATAGTTCACCAATAAAAGGGTTAACCAATCAGAAGGCTCAAAATATTCAATGCGACGTGTATAAAGGCGACCATTTTTTCCCGAGTATCGGCGATATAGACCGATTCAGTAGAGTGTCTGACTCGTGAGTGTTAATCTTTGATGTTGTTTCATTGAACAGATTACGTGCTGCGCTGTATTCTATATTCATAAACTATGGTGGACATGGTCAACAGACCTTTCTGATGGGAAAGACTGACGCACCTCAGTCTTATAATCACTAATCACTTGATTCAAAATTTAATATCAGCACCTAGGAAATGTTCCAGAGTGCAACTGTGAGTCTTATAATCGGGGCTGAGTGCAATGCATCAAAGATGAATTCTCGCCAAAACTCATCTAAAGGATTAATCAATCAGAAATCTCTTAAGACAAAGAAACAGTAAACAAAAGTATAAAAAAGTCACATGTAACTGTTTTGTACTTGTGAAATATATTAGTGCTAGTCGAACAGGGAACTTATTTTTGTCTAAAGTGTTGAACCTAATTACCTACGTACAATTATTCCGCCGATCCTGTGATCAAGAAATAAAACTAATCGACGCAATTGAATGAAGAGTATAAAATATTAGTAATTACGCAAACATTTTCCGCTGTTTAATTCAGTACTGAGATCCGAAGGCGAATTGGCATGGCGAAAGAGGCATTCCAGAAGTTGAGTAAAGTATTAAGAAACAGGACAATTTCACTAGAAACAAAGGGGAGAGTACTGGATTTTTATGCGATGTCGGTTATTCAATATGGCAGTGAATGTTGGACAATATCATCGAAGATAAAGGAAAAACTGGCAGCAACTAAAATGTGGTTCTGAAGAAGCATACTAGATATAAAGTGGGGGATCAATTCCATATTGGAATCAATATATAAACTGACCCCTCACTTTGTGGTCACAGCAGTTTCTATACATTTATATTCCTGAGATCCAAAAGCACAAGGATGCATTCCAGGAGCTGAGTAGAGTATTAAAAAACAGGACAATTTCACTAGAAACAAAGATGAGAGTACTAGATTGCTAAGTGATGTCGGTTCTTCAATATGGCAGTGAATGTTGGACAATATCTTCGAAGATGAAGAAAAAGCTGAAATGTAGTTCTACAGAAGGATGCTGCGGATATCATGAACCGAGCATGTGAACTATGACGAGGTTTTGGAAAGGATGGAAACAGAAAGGAAATTAATAGTGAGCATCAGGAAAAGACAGCTAAAGTTCCTGGGACATGCAATGAGGAAGGAAGGATTGGAGAACCTGTTACTAACAGGCCAGATAGAGGGAAAAAGAGACAGGGCAAAGCAGCGGATAACATATTTGAAGGACCTGATCAGGTGGATGACAGGAACGAGGGTTACATGGTGCAACAGGAGAAAGCGTGCTAAGAGACACCAGAGTCAGTGAGGTATGGAAAGCTATGATCGCCTGCGTCCTGAAAGGATATGGCACATAAAAGAAGAAGAAGAATTCAGTATCAGCATTCTTAATTTTAGTTGCACGGTAATTGTTCCATCACTTAGTAATCCTTATTTTCTTTATATCGAAGAGATTTGGCGCCCATTACTCAACATCAAGTGATAAGAAGTCTCCTGAAATGTTCAACGTTCTCATCGATAATTTCACACTAAATTTGGTAGGGATGAATGATTATTATACCAATACATGCGATGTAAATATGGGTTAAATAACAGGGTTAATTTGGGCTCTCTTGCGTTGAGAGGGATACCAAACTGGGGAAAAAAAATATTTCAAAACTAGTTTAGATAAGAAGGTGATGATTAGGTTGTTTTACCCTAAACACAAGCCCGGTTTACACTCCTCTACGGTATTTTGAACAGGAATAAAGGTTTATTCGTTGTTTTCTGTTTAAGATTGGATTTCCGGTTAACCCTAAAATATTTTCTTTATCTTTCACTTCTGATGGCACCTTGCATTATCTTCATTCCTATGGGTGGTCCTTCTCTCTGTAACCCTATACCCTGAGTGGCTTGTAGGCCTTATACAGGATAAACACCATTTTAAAAATGGCTGAAGTACATATAGTCACTATGATCCTGAACGGTTACGGAACTCGTAAAGGGACGTCAATGAGCGTAGAAAGGATGCTACTGAGTGATTTCGTCCATAACACGTTGAAACACTAGTTTCCCAGTCAATCCTGGTCAGTAGATAGTTGACAAAAAATCTTCTACCTTGAGTGGCTGTTGAGTCGTGTATTAAAAAAGAATTGTTTGTTTGCATTTGTGAGCTGTGGTTTAATTAGAAATATTATATCACTAAGAGATTATTATCCTCCAAAAAAAATTCTTGCATTTCAAAAATATTTTCTGGCTTTAAATAACCTGCAAATGGTTGATAAACCGGAGAAAACGAACTAATAAAAAGAAATACTTTGAGTGGCTCTTGAGAATTGTGTTAGTAAAGCTCGGAATTCCTTCTTTGCAGACTATAGTTCATTAGCTCTCAACAATTCATGTGCTTTGTTGCATTTGAATTGAGGGGAACGATGGTGAAAACCTTTTCTAGATATATGATATAGCGATATCCACCTTTTTTTTTAATTATTTTAAATGTCATCTTCTTCATGTCCCGTGTTTTTTCAAGACGTACGAAATCATGGATTCCACTTGCTTTTATCCCTTGTCACTCTTAATATTTTTCCTTTTGGTATCTCTCCCAAACCCCATTCTGTCATTCACTTGCTCAAGCCTATCAAGTATGCTTCACTCTCTTTTCCCTTTTCTCTCTTTCCATCTATCCAAGTCCTCCTTCTTCATTATGCATCCCAGACATCTCAGCTGTCTCTTCCTGATGCCAAGTACAAGTTTCCTTTTCATTGACATCCTCTCCAAAGCCTCAGTGTTGCTCACATTTGGTCTATGGTATCCTTAGCATCCTTCTGTAGAACCACGTTTCTATTGCTTTTCATGACTCCAAATTAATATGTTGATAAAGAAGGCAGGTCTTACCTTGAAAAAGAAGATGCATTCCCTGTGCTGTTTGTCAAAATAGAAAATCGAGATTTGGTAAGGTCTCTATATAGTAATTTTTTGTGTTTAACTTCCAAACTCGACCAATCACAGCCATTTGTCATCTTCTAATAAAAGAACACTACTTTAAATGACAACAGTAGTATTCTCTGTTCTTCATGAGTAAAACAGGCAGTTGTAAGTTGCAGGCATGGATTTTTGATCTCTTTTGATTCATGATCCCAATTTTTTTTTTTTTTGGACATACGAAACTGATTCATAACCTTTTGAATTAGAAGTCCTAAATTTTAGATATGACCCCTGCTATATTTTAGAATCTGTTCACATGAGCCTGTAAGGTGTCACCACTGGCTCTGTGAGCAAAAATAATCATTTTCTTCCAATTTTGTTTTTATTCTTCTTCTTCATATCCCGTGTCCATCCATTCTGATATTTATTGGCTATTTATTTATACAACAGTAGCTTGCTATACCTTTCTGTTGGGTGGTAGACTATTTGCTAACCAAGGCTAGAGAACACAATCTGTCCTGCTATTCAATCCGTAGCTAGAAGGAGAAAATGGATTAATACCTTTCCCAAAAGTATTTGCAAGTAAGTAAATGTAACAATTTTGATGGAGAGCTGACTTGGAATTCCAGTTGAATTTGTTACATTTACTTAAATATCTTTCTCAAAAGTATTTGCAAGTAAGTAAATGTAACAATTTTGATGGGGAGCCGAGTTGGAATTCCAGTTGAATTTGTTACATTTACTTAAATATCTTTCCCAAAAGTATTTGCAAGTAAGTAAATGTAACAATTTTGATGGGGAGCTGACTTGGAATTCCAGTTGAATTTGTTACATTTACTTAAATATCTTTCCCAAAAGTATTTGCAAGTAAGTAAATGTAACAATTTTGATGGGGAGCTGACTTGGAATTCCAGTTGAATTTGTTACATTTACTTAAATATCGTTCCCAAAAGTATTTGCAAGTAAGTAAATGTAACAATTTTGATGGGGAGCCGACTTGGAATTCCAGTTGAATTTGTTACATTTACTTAAATATCTTTCCCAAAAGTATTTGCAAGTAAGTAAATGTAACAATTTTGATGGGGAGCCGAGTTGGAATTCCAGTTGAATTTGTTACATTTACTTAAATATCTTTCCCAAAAGTATTTGCAAGTAAGTAAATGTAACAATTTTGATGGGGAGCTGACTTGGAATTCCAGTTGAATTTGTTACATTTACTTAAATATCTTTCCCAAAAGAATTTGCAAGTAAGTAAATGTAACAATTTTGATGGGGAGCCGACTTGGAATTCCAGTTGAATTTGTTACATTTACTTAAATATCTTTCCCAAAAGTATTTGCAAGTAAGTAAATGTAACAATTTTGATGGGGAGCCGAGTTGGAATTCCAGTTGAATTTGTTACATTTACTTAAATATCTTTCCCAAAAGTATTTGCAAGTAAGAAATGTAACAATTTTGATGGGGAGCTGACTTGGAATTCCAGTTGAATTTGTTACATTTACTTAAATATCTTTCGCAAAAGTATTTGCAAGTAAGTAAATGTAACAATTTTGATGGGGAGCTGACTTGGAATTCCAGTTGAATTTGTTACATTTACTTAAATATCTTTCCCAAAAGTATTTGCAAGTAAGTAAATGTAACAATTTTGATGGGGAGCTGACATGGAATTCCAGTTGAATTTGTTACATTTACTTAAATATCTTTCCCAAAAGTATTTGCAAGTAAGTAAATGTAACAATTTTGATGGGGAGCCGAGTTGGAATTCCAGTTGAATTTGTTACATTTACTTAAATATATTTCCCAAAAGTATTTGCAAGTAAGTAAATGTAGCAATTTTGATGGGGAGCCGAGTTGGAATTCCAGTTGAATTTGTTACATTTACTTAAATACCTTTCCAAAAGTATTTGCAAGTAAGTAAATGTAACAATTTTGATGGGGAGCTGACTTGAAATTCCAGTTGAATTTGTTACATTTACTTAAATATCTTTCCCAAAAGTATTTGCAAGTAAGTAAATGTAACAATTTTGATGGGGAGCTGACTTGGAATTCCAGTTGAATTTGTTACATTTACTTAAATATCTTTCCCAAAAGTATTTAAAAGTAAGTAAATGTAACAATTTTGATGGGGAGCTGACTTGGAATTCCAGTTGAATTTGTTACATTTACTTAAATATCTTTCCAAAAAGTATTTGCAAGTAAGTAAATGTAACAATTTTTGATGGGGAGCTGACTTGGAATTCCAGTTGAATTTGTTACATTTACTTAAATATCTTTCCCAAAAAGTATTTGCAAGTAAGTAAATGTAACAATTTTGATGGGGAGCTGACTTGGAATTCCAGTTGAATTTGTTACATTTACTTAAATATCTTTCCCAAAGTATTTGCAAGTAAGTAAATGTAACAATTTTGATGGGGAGCCGAGTTGGAATTCCAGTTGAATTTGTTACATTTACTTAAATATCTTTCCCAAAAGTATTTGCAAGTAAGTAAATGTAACAATTTTGATGGGGAGCTGACTTGGAATTCCAGTTGAATTTGTTACATTTACTTAAATATCTTTCCCAAAAGTATTTGCAAGTAAGTAAATGTAACAATTTGATGGGGAGCTGACTTGGAATTCCAGTTGAATTTGTTACATTTACTTAAATATCTTTCCCAAAAGTATTTGCAAGTAAGTAAATGTAACAATTTTGATGGGGGAGCCGAGTTGGAATTCCAGGTGAATTTGTTACATTTACTTAAATATCTTTTCCCAAAAGTATTTGCAAGTAAGTAAATGTAACAATTTTGATGGGGAGCCGACTTGGAATTCCAGTTGAATTTGTTACATTTACTTAAATATCTTTCCCAAAAAGTATTTGCAAGTAAGTAAATGTAACAATTTTGATGGGGAGCCGACTTGGAATTCCAGTTGAATTTGTTACATTTACTTAAATATCTTTCCCAAAAGTATTTGCAAGTAAGTAAATGTAACAATTTTGATGGGGAGCTGACTTGGAATTCCAGTTGAATTTGTTACATTTACTTAAATATCTTTCCCAAAAAGTATTTGCAAGTAAGTAAATGTAACAATTTTGATGGGGAGCTGACTTGGAATTCCAGTTGAATTTGTTACATTTACTTAAATATCTTTCCCAAAAGTATTTGGCAAATGTAACAATTTTGATGGGGAGCTGACTTGGAATTCCAGTTGAATTTGTTACATTTACTTAAATATCTTTCCCAAAAGTATTTGCAAGTAAGTAAATGTAACAATTTTGATGGGGAGCTGACTTGGAATTCCAGTTGAATTTGTTACATTTACTTAAATATCTTTCTCTCAAAAGTATTTGCAAGTAAGTAAATGTAACAATTTTGATGGGGAGCCGAGTTGGAATTCCAGTTGAATTTGTTACATTTACTTAAATATCTTTCCCAAAAGTATTTGCAAGTAAGTAACTGTAACAATTTTGATGGGGAGCTGACTTGGAATTCCAGTTGAATTTGTTACATTTACTTAAATATCTTTCCCAAAAGTATTTGCAAGTAAGTAAATGTAACAATTTTGATGGGGAGCCGACTTGAATTCCAGTTGAATTTGTTACATTTACTTAAATATCTTTCCAAAAGTATTTGCAAGTAAGTAAATGTAACAATTTTGATGGGGAGCCGACTTGGAATTCCAGTTGAATTTGTTACATTTACTTAAATATCTTTCCCAAAAGTATTTGCAAGTAAGTAAATGTAACAATTTTGATGGGGAGCCGACTTGGAATTCCAGTTGAATTTGTTACATTTACTTAAATATCTTTCCCAAAAAGTATTTGCAAGTAAGTAAATGTAACAATTTTGATGGGGAGCCGAGTTGAATTCCAGTTGAATTTGTTACATTTACTTAAATATCTTTCCCAAAAGTATTTGCAAGTAAGTAAATGTCACAATTTTGATGGGGAGCTGACTTGGAATTCCAGTTGAATTTGTTACATTTACTTAAATATCTTTCCCAAAAGTATTTGCAAGTAAGTAAATGTAACAATTTTGATGGGGAGCTGACTTGGAATTCCAGTTGAATTTGTTACATTTACTTAAATATCTTTCCCAAAAGTATTTGCAAGTAAGTAAATGTAACAATTTTGATGGGGAGCTGACTTGGAATTCCAGTTGAATTTGTTATATTTACTTAAATATCTTTCCCAAAAGTATTTGCAAGTAAGTAAATGTAACAATTTTGATGGGGAGCTGACTTGGAATTCCAGTTGAATTTGTTACATTTACTTAAATATCTTTCTCAAAAGTATTTGCAAGTAAGTAAATGTAACAATTTTGATGGGGAGCCGAGTTGGAATTCCAGTTGAATTTGTTACATTTACTTAAATATCTTTCCCAAATGTATTTGCAAGTAAGTAAATGTAACAATTTTGATGGGGAGCTGACTTGGAATTCCAGTTGAATTTGTTACATTTACTTAAATATCTTTCCCAAAAGTATTTGCAAGTAAGTAAATGTAACAATTTTGATGGGGAGCTGACTTGGAATTCCAGTTGAATTTGTTACATTTACTTAAATATCTTTCCCAAAAGTATTTGCAAGTAAGTAAATGTAACAATTTTGATGGGGAGCTGACTTGGAATTCCAGTTGAATTTGTTACATTTACTTAAATATCTTTCTCAAAAGTATTTGCAAGTAAGTAAATGTAACAATTTTGATGGGGAGCTGACTTGGAATTCCAGTTGAATTTGTTACATTTACTTAAATATCTTTCCCAAAAGTATTTGCAAGTAAGTAAATGTAACAATTTTGATGGGGAGCTGACTTGGAATTCCAGTTGAATTTGTTACATTTACTTAAATATCTTTCTCAAAAGTATTTGCAAGTAAGTAAATGTAACAATTTTGATGGGGAGCCGACTTGGAATTCCAGTTGAATTTGTTACATTTACTTAAATATCTTTCCCAAAAGTATTTGCAAGTAAGTAAATGTAACAATTTTGATGGGGAGCTGACTTGGAATTCCAGTTGAATTTGTTACATTTACTTAAATATCTTTCCCAAAAGTATTTGCAAGTAAGTAAATGTAACAATTTTGATGGGGAGCTGACTTGGAATTCCAGTTGAATTTGTTACATTTACTTAAATATCTTTCCCAAAAGTATTTGCAAGTAAGTAAATGTAACAATTTTGATGGGGAGCCGACTTGGAATTCCAGTTGAATTTGTTACATTTACTTAAATATCTTTCCCAAAAGTATTTGCAAGTAAGTAAATGTAACAATTTTGATGGGGAGCTGACTTGGAATTCCAGTTGAATTTGTTACATTTACTTAAATATCTTTCCCAAAAGTATTTGCAAGTAAGTAAATGTAACAATTTTGATGGGGAGCTGACTTGGAATTCCAGTTGAATTTGTTACATTTACTTAAATATCTTTCCCAAAAGTATTTGCAAGTAAGTAAATGTAACAATTTTGACGGGGAGCTGACTTGGAATTCCAGTTGAATTTGTTACATTTACTTAAATATCTTTCCCAAAAGTATTTGCAAGTAAGTAAATGTAACAATTTTGACGGGGAGCTGACTTGGAATTCCAGTTGAATTTGTTACATTTACTTAAATATCTTTCCCAAAAGTATTTGCAAGTAAGTAAATGTAACAATTTTGATGGGGAGCCGACTTGGAATTCCAGTTGAATTTGTTACATTTACTTAAATATCTTTCCCAAAAATATTTGCAAGTAAGTAAATGTAACAATTTTGATGGGGAGCTGACTTGGAATTCCAGTTGAATTTGTTACATTTACTTAAATATCTTTCCCAAAAGTATTTGCAAGTAAGTAAATGTAACAATTTTGATGGGGAGCTGACTTGGAATTCCAGTTGAATTTGTTACATTTACTTAAATATCTTTCCCAAAAGTATTTGCAAGTAAGTAAATGTAACAATTTTGATGGGGAGCTGACTTGGAATTCCAGTTGAATTTGTTACATTTACTTAAATATCTTTCCCAAAAGTATTTGCAAGTAAGTAAATGTAACAATTTTGATGGGGAGCCGACTTGGAATTCCAGTTGAATTTGTTACATTTACTTAAATATCTTTCCCAAAAGTATTTGCAAGTAAGTAAATGTAACAATTTTGATGGGGAGCTGACTTGGAATTCCAGTTGAATTTGTTACATTTACTTAAATATCTTTCCCAAAAGTATTTGCAAGTAAGTAAATGTAACAATTTTGATGGTGAGCCGAGTTGGAATTCCAGTTGAATTTGTTACATTTACTTAAATACCTTTCCCAAAAGTATTTGCAAGTAAGTAAATGTAACAATTTTGATGGGGAGCCGAGTTGGAATTCCAGTTGAATTTGTTACATTTACTTAAATACCTTTCCCAAAAGTATTTGCAAGTAAGTAAATGTAACAATTTTGATGGGGAGCCGAGTTGGAATTCCAGTTGAATTTGTTACATTTACTTAAATATCTTTCCCAAAAGTATTTGCAAGTAAGTAAATGTAACAATTTTGATGGGGAGCCGAGTTGGAATTCCAGTTGAATTTGTTACATTTACTTAAATACCTTTCCCAAAAGTATTTGCAAGTAAGTAAATGTAACAATTTTGATGGGGAGCCGAGTTGGAATTCCAGTTGAATTTGTTACATTTACTTAAATACCTTTCCCAAAAGTATTTGCAAGTAAGTAAATGTAACAATTTTGATGGGGAGCTGACTTGGAATTCCAGTTGAATTTGTTACATTTACTTAAATATCTTTCTCAAAAGTATTTGCAAGTAAGTAAATGTAACAATTTTGATGGGGAGCCGAGTTGGAATTCCAGTTGAATTTGTTACATTTACTTAAATACCTTTCCCAAAAGTATTTGCAAGTAAGTAAATGTAACAATTTTGATGGGGAGCTGACTTGGAATTCCACTTGAATTTGTTACATTTACTTAAATATCTTTCCCAAAAGTATTTGCAAGTAAGTAAATGTAACAATTTTGATGGGGAGCCGAGTTGGAATTCCAGTTGAATTTGTTACATTTACTTAAATATCTTTCCCAAAAGTATTTGCAAGTAAGTAAATGTAACAATTTTGATGGGGAGCCGAGTTGGAATTCCAGTTGAATTTGTTACATTTACTTAAATACCTTTCCCAAAAGTATTTGCAAGTAAGTAAATGTAACAATTTTGATGGGGAGCCGAGTTGGAATTCCAGTTGAATTTGTTACATTTACTTAAATACCTTTCCCAAAAGTATTTGCAAGTAAGTAAATGTAACAATTTTGATGGGGAGCTGACTTGGAATTCCAGTTGAATTTGTTACATTTACTTAAATATCTTTCCCAAAAGTATTTGCAAGTAAGTAAATGTAACAATTTTGATGGGGAGCCGAGTTGGAATTCCAGTTGAATTTGTTACATTTACTTAAATATCTTTCCCAAAAGTATTTGCAAGTAAGTAAATGTAACAATTTTGATGGGGAGCCGAGTTGGAATTCCAGTTGAATTTGTTACATTTACTTAAATACCTTTCCCAAAAGTATTTGCAAGTAAGTAAATGTAACAATTTTGATGGGGAGCCGAGTTGGAATTCCAGTTGAATTTGTTACATTTACTTAAATACCTTACCCAAATGTATTTGCAAGTAAATGTAACAATTTTGATGGGAGCCGAGTTGGAATTCCAGTTGAATTTGTTACATTTACTTAAATACCTTTCCCAAAGTAGTTTGTAAGTAAGTAAATGTAACAATTTTGATGGAGAGCTGACTTGAATTCCAGTTGAAATTTGTTACATTTACTTAAATATCTTTCCCAAAAGTATTTGCAAGTAAGTAAATGTAACAATTTTGATGGGGAGCCGAGTTGGAATTCCAGTTGAATTTGTTACATTTACTTAAATATCTTTCCCAAAAGTATTTGCAAGTAAGTAAATGTAACAATTTTGATGGGGGAGCTGAGTTGGAATTCCAGTTGAATTTGTTACATTTACTTAAATATCTTTTCCAAAGTATTTGCAAGCAAGTAAATGTAAATAAATTTTGATGGGGAGCCGAGTTGGAATTCCAGTTGAATTTGTTACATTTACTTAAATATCTTTCCCAAAAGTATTTGTAAGTAAGTAAATGTAACAATTTTGATGGAGAGCTGACTTTGAATTCCAGTTGAATTTGTTACATTTACTTAAATATCTTTCCCAAAGTATTTGCAAGTAAGTAAAATGTACAATTTTGATGGGGAGCTGACTTGGAATTCCAGTTGAATTTGTTACATTTACTTAAATATCTTTCTCAAAAGTATTTGCAAGTAAATGTAACAATTTTGATGGGGAGCCGAGTTGGAATTCCAGTTGAATTTGTTACATTTACTTAAATACCTTTCCCAAAAGTATTTGCAAGTAAGTAAATGTAACAATTTTGATGGGGAGCTGACTTGGAATTCCAGTTGAATTTGTTACATTTACTTAAATATCTTTTCCAAAAGTATTTGCAAGTAAGTAAATGTAACAATTTTGATGGGGAGCCGAGTTGGAATTCCAGTTGAATTTGTTACATTTACTTAAATATCTTTCCAAAAGTATTTGCAAGTAAGTAAATGTAACAATTTTGATGGGGAGCCGAGTTGGAATTCCAGTTGAATTTGTTACATTTACTTAAATACCTTTCCCAAAAGTATTTGCAAGTAAGTAAATGTAACAATTTTGATGGGGAGCTGACTTGAATTCCAGTTGAATTTGTTACATTTACTTAAATACCTTTCCAAAAGTATTTAAAAATGCAAGTAAATGTAACAATTTTGATGGAGAGCTGACTTGGAATTCCAGCTGAATTTGTTACATTTACTTAAATACCTTTCCCAAAAGTATTTGCAAGTAAGTAAATGTAACAATTTTGATGGGGAGCTGACTTGGAATTCCAGTTGAATTTGTTACATTTACTTAAATATCTTTCCCAAAAAGTATTTGCAAGTAAGTAAATGTAACAATTTTGATGAGGAGCCGAGTTGGAATTCCAGTTGAATTTGTTACATTTACTTAAATACCTTCCCAAAAGTATTTGCAAGTAAGTAAATGTAGCAATTTTGATGGGGAGCCGACTTTAAATTCCAGTTGAATTTGTTATATTTACTTAAATATCTTTCCCAAAAGTATTTGCAAGTAAATGCAATAATTTTGATGGGGAGCTGACTTGGAATTCCAGTTGAATTTGTTACATTTACTTAATACCTTTCCCAAAAAGTATTTGCAAGTAAATGTAACAATTTTGATGGGGAGCCGACTTGGAATTCCAGTTGAATTTCTTACATTTACTTAAATATCTTTCCCAAAAGTATTTGCAAGTAAGTAAATGTAGCAATTTTGATGGGGAGCCGAGTTGGAATTCCAGTTGAATTTGTTACATTTACTTAAATATCTTTCCCAAAAGTATTTGCAAGTAAGTAAATGTAACAATTTTGATGGGGAGCCGACTTGGAATTCCAGTTGAATTTGTTACATTTACTTAAATATCTTTCCCAAAAGTATTTGCAAGTAAGTAAATGTAACAATTTTGATGGGGAGCTGACTTGGAATTCCAGCTGAATTTGTTACATTTACTTAAATACCTTTCCCAAAAGTATTTGCAAGTAAGTAAATGTAACAATTTTGATGGAGAGCTGACTTGGAATTCCAGTTGAATTTGTTACATTTACTTAAATATATTTCCCAAAAGTATTTGCAAGTAAATGTAACAATTTTGATGGGGAGCTGACTTGGAATTCCAGTTGAATTTGTTACATTTACTTAAATATCTTTCCCAAAAGTATTTGCAAGTAAGTAAATGTAACAATTTTGATGGGGAGCCGACTTGGAATTCCAGTTGAATTTGTTACATTTACTTAAATATCTTTCCCAAAAGTATTTGCAAGTAAGTAAATGTAACAATTTTGATGGGGAGCCGAGTTGGAATTCCAGTTGAATTTGTTACATTTACTTAAATACCTTTCCCAAAAGTATTTGCAAGTAAGTAAATGTAACAATTTTGATGGGGAGCCGAGTTGGAATTCCAGTTGAATTTGTTACATTTACTTAAATACCTTTCCCAAATGTATTTGCAAGTAAGTAAATGTAACAATTTTGATGGGGAGCCGAGTTGGAATTCCAGTTGAATTTGTTACATTTACTTAAATACCTTTCCCAAAAGTATTTGCAAGTAAGTAAATGTAACAATTTTGATGGAGAGCTGACTTGGAATTCCAGTTGAATTTGTTACATTTACTTAAATATCTTTCCCAAAAGTATTTGCAAGTAAGTAAATGTAACAATTTTGATGGGGAGCCGAGTTGGAATTCCAGTTGAATTTGTTACATTTACTTAAATACCTTTCCCAAAAGTATTTGCAAGTAAGTAAATGTAACAATTTTGATGGGGAGCCGAGTTGGAATTCCAGTTGAATTTGTTACATTTACTTAAATACCTTTCCCAAAAGTATTTGCAAGTAAGTAAATGTAACAATTTTGATGGGGAGCTGACTTGGAATTCCAGTTGAATTTGTTACATTTACTTAAATATCTTTCCCAAAAGTATTTGCAAGTAAGTAAATGTAACAATTTTGATGGGGAGCCGAGTTGGAATTCCAGTTGAATTTGTTACATTTACTTAAATATCTTTCCCAAAAGTATTTGCAAGTAAGTAAATGTAACAATTTTGATGGGGAGCCGAGTTGGAATTCCAGTTGAATTTGTTACATTTACTTAAATACCTTTCCCAAAAGTATTTGCAAGTAAGTAAATGTAACAATTTTGATGGGGAGCCGAGTTGGAATTCCAGTTGAATTTGTTACATTTACTTAAATACCTTTCCCAAATGTATTTGCAAGTAAGTAAATGTAACAATTTTGATGGGGAGCCGAGTTGGAATTCCAGTTGAATTTGTTACATTTACTTAAATACCTTTACCAAAAGTATTTGCAAGTAAGTAAATGTAACAATTTTGATGGAGAGCTGACTTGGAATTCCAGTTGAATTTGTTACATTTACTTAAATATCTTTCCCAAAAGTATTTGCAAGTAAGTAAATGTAACAATTTTGATGGGGAGCCGAGTTGGAATTCCAGTTGAATTTGTTACATTTACTTAAATATCTTTCCCAAAAGTATTTGCAAGTAAGTAAATGTAACAATTTTGATGGGGAGCCGAGTTGGAATTCCAGTTGAATTTGTTACATTTACTTAAATATCTTTCCCAAAAGTATTTGCAAGTAAGTAAATGTAACAATTTTGATGGGGAGCCGAGTTGGAATTCCAGTTGAATTTGTTACATTTACTTAAATATCTTTCCCAAAAGTATTTGCAAGTAAGTAAATGTAACAATTTTGATGGAGAGCTGACTTGGAATTCCAGTTGAATTTGTTACATTTACTTAAATATCTTTCCCAAAAGTATTTGCAAGTAAGTAAATGTAACAATTTTGATGGGGAGCTGACTTGGAATTCCAGTTGAATTTGTTACATTTACTTAAATATCTTTCTCAAAAGTATTTGCAAGTAAGTAAATGTAACAATTTTGATGGGGAGCCGAGTTGGAATTCCAGTTGAATTTGTTACATTTACTTAAATACCTTTCCCAAAAGTATTTGCAAGTAAGTAAATGTAACAATTTTGATGGGGAGCTGACTTGGAATTCCAGTTGAATTTGTTACATTTACTTAAATATCTTTCCCAAAAGTATTTGCAAGTAAGTAAATGTAACAATTTTGATGGGGAGCCGAGTTGGAATTCCAGTTGAATTTGTTACATTTACTTAAATATCTTTCCCAAAAGTATTTGCAAGTAAGTAAATGTAACAATTTTGATGGGGAGCCGAGTTGGAATTCCAGTTGAATTTGTTACATTTACTTAAATACCTTTCCCAAAAGTATTTGCAAGTAAGTAAATGTAACAATTTTGATGGGGAGCTGACTTGGAATTCCAGTTGAATTTGTTACATTTACTTAAATACCTTTCCCAAAAGTATTTGCACGTAAGTAAATGTAACAATTTTGATGGAGAGCTGACTTGGAATTCCAGCTGAATTTGTTACATTTACTTAAATACCTTTCCCAAAAGTATTTGCAAGTAAGTAAATGTAACAATTTTGATGGGGAGCTGACTTGGAATTCCAGTTGAATTTGTTACATTTACTTAAATATCTTTCCCAAAAGTATTTGCAAGTAAGTAAATGTAACAATTTTGATGAGGAGCCGAGTTGGAATTCCAGTTGAATTTGTTACATTTACTTAAATACCTTTCCCAAAAGTATTTGCAAGTAAGTAAATGTAGCAATTTTGATGGGGAGCCGACTTGGAATTCCAGTTGAATTTGTTACATTTACTTAAATATCTTTCCCAAAAGTATTTGCAAGTAAATGTAACAATTTTGATGGGGAGCTGACTTGGAATTCCAGTTGAATTTGTTACATTTACTTAAATACCTTTCCCAAAAGTATTTGCAAGTAAGTAAATGTAACAATTTTGATGGGGAGCCGACTTGGAATTCCAGTTGAATTTGTTACATTTACTTAAATATCTTTCCCAAAAGTATTTGCAAGTAAGTAAATGTAGCAATTTTGATGGGGAGCCGAGTTGGAATTCCAGTTGAATTTGTTACATTTACTTAAATATCTTTCCCAAAAGTATTTGCAAGTAAGTAAATGTAACAATTTTGATGGGGAGCCGACTTGGAATTCCAGTTGAATTTGTTACATTTACTTAAATATCTTTCCCAAAAGTATTTGCAAGTAAGTAAATGTAACAATTTTGATGGGGAGCTGACTTGGAATTCCAGCTGAATTTGTTACATTTACTTAAATACCTTTCCCAAAAGTATTTGCAAGTAAGTAAATGTAACAATTTTGATGGAGAGCTGACTTGGAATTCCAGTTGAATTTGTTACATTTACTTAAATATCTTTCCCAAAAGTATTTGCAAGTAAATGTAACAATTTTGATGGGGAGCTGACTTGGAATTCCAGTTGAATTTGTTACATTTACTTAAATATCTTTCCCAAAAGTATTTGCAAGTAAGTAAATGTAACAATTTTGATGGGGAGCCGACTTGGAATTCCAGTTGAATTTGTTACATTTACTTAAATATCTTTCCCAAAAGTATTTGCAAGTAAGTAAATGTAACAATTTTGATGGGGAGCCGAGTTGGAATTCCAGTTGAATTTGTTACATTTACTTAAATATCTTTCCCAAAAGTATTTGCAAGTAAGTAAATGTAACAATTTTGATGGGGAGCTGACTTGGAATTCCAGTTGAATTTGTTACATTTACTTAAATATCTTTCCCAAAAGTATTTGCAAGTAAGTAAATGTAACAATTTTGATGGGGAGCTGACTTGGAATTCCAGTTGAATTTGTTACATTTACTTAAATATCTTTCCCAAAAGTATTTGCAAGTAAGTAAATGTAACAATTTTGATGGGGAGCCGAGTTGGAATTCCAGTTGAATTTGTTACATTTACTTAAATATCTTTCCCAAAAGTATTTGCTCATATCTTTTCCCTCCTGTTTCAGGTTGAATAGCAGAACAGATTAGGTTCTCTAGCCTTGGTAGGCCACCAGTCTACCACAAAAAGAAATGGCAACTACTATGGGATAAATCTTCTGCCTAGTCAGTCATGTCTCAAAAGAAACATAATCACCCGAGCGTGTATCATATATAGCACCTGACTGACTGTTACTGGCTATTAATTTACAAGATTATTTTCAATCATTAATTGTGCAATATCTGTACAGCGTGCCGTGGAATATGTCCATCAAAAATTGTTTTTCCTTTGAAAACTTTTCTATAAAGAGAGTAGTTGCTATGTTTTACGGGCGCAGTAATTTTAAATCAGATTTATACCAACTTAAATGTGTAGTATAAGTGACCAGGTTTGCAATAGCAAATAATGAAACATGATACACATTGATATAAACGATTCCATAGCATCAACGCTTTAATTACCGTCGGGATTCCATTTCATTTCGAGACAAATTTACAAAACAACTACATTTAAAGCCTCATAGGGAAGAGTATTAAGGATTTGAGACCTAATTAAATACATCTTGATGATAGTAAATTGTGTATTTGCAAGAATTCAATATTTTATGCAAAACAACTTAATTTATATACTTGTATATACTGGGTTGTCCAAAAATTTCGTACGCTTATTAAGTAGAAAATTAACTTAAGGAACCGAATGAGCTTTTTGGCCAAAACAATTTATATATATATATATATATATATATATATATATATATATATATATATATATATATATATTTTCTAGACATATTCTATTAAATATAAGAGACAATGAATGTCTATTATGTTTAATCATGAGCCGTTCTAAACGTCGTATTTTTGCTTTAATTTCAGTTGAAAATAAAGACAAAAATTCTCCAACATTTGGATAATTATTTATTGGTTTTCTTCTAAGCTTTCGGCTCACATGAGCCATCTTCAGAGAGGTAGTTTAAACTGAAATATTATAAAATCCACCATCACCGACGATTTTATTTTGTGTTGACATAAAACTCCGCTTGGCAACGGCAATAGTTACCAAAAATAATAAACGCAGTTCTTAAGTTTGCGATGCGGTTTTATGACGTCACACCGCGGGATAGCGCGAAATGACAACAAAACCATCTAGTCAAATGCAATGTAATATGTTATTTCCTGTTTTAAAGTTGATTTTATTGAGTGTTGGTTGTTTTGATTTGATGTACATGGCCTCCAATATCTGCAGGTTCCTCTTACTGTGTGTATGAGTAAGGATCACCGTATTGTTGACCAAAATCTGTCTGATATTACCTACATGTTTATGTTTTTCAGAGAAATGTTGTTTAATAGTACTCTGATCAGAAAGATGACATGTAAGTCTACGGGAGAGCGTGGTTGTGGTAAAACCAATATATGTACTAGGTTTTTGAGTAGTATCAGAGATGCAATCTCTGAATGGGCATGTAAATTGGTACACTACATTGGTTTTTTGTAAAGAATTTAGTTTAGTGCCTGTTGGGTTATTATAAACTATGAGGTCAATTGTTTTAAACTTTTTATAATATATAATGAGTTTAATTTGATTATTACTATCCACTGGTTTAACATTTCTACGTATTATGTTTTTGAGAGTTTTTTCATCTTGTTTATAATTATTATGTATTTGGTTGCAATAGTATAAGTTAATAGTGTTATGTTTATTTTGATGTAAACCATTATTAATATTATCATTATTGTTAGAGCTATTGTTAAGTTTGTTGAGATACATTTTAATTTGTTGATCAATAACGGAGTTAGGAAATCCATTATTGACTAGTGTTTGCTTAATGTTGTGTAATTCTTTATAAAATATAGATTTGGAAGAAGATATCATTTGTGTGCGTTGAAGTAAGTTTTTTATAACAGCTAACTTATATCGTTGGGGACATTCACTATTATAATTAAGAAGACACGAATTTATGCTAGTTGGTTTCCTATATAGAGAAGTAGTAAATTTATGTGTGCTAGAATCAATGAATACATCAAGGAATGGGAGTTTATTATTAATATTAATATTAATATTAATATTAAGTTCTAATGTAAATTTGAGGACGGAGTGACTTTCAAATTTGTTTTTAAGATATTTAATTTGATCGATATTCTTAGCTAAAACAAAGATGTCATCTATATATCTTACATATATAGAGGGTTTATTGTTGTCATTAATTATTTTATTTTCTAGATTTGCCATGTAAATTCTTTACAAAAAACCAATGTAGTGTACCAATTTACATGCCCATTCAGAGATTGCATCTCTGATACTACTCAAAAACCTAGTACATATATTGGTTTTACCACAACCACGCTCTCCCGTAGACTTACATGTCATCTTTCTGATCAGAGTACTATTAAACAACATTTCTCTGAAAAACATAAACATGTAGGTAATATCAGACAGATTTTGGTCAACAATACGGTGATCCTTACTCATACACACAGTAAGAGGAACCTGCAGATATTGGAGGCTATGTACATCAAATCAAAACAACCAACACTCAATAAAATCAACTTTAAAACAGGAAATAACATATTACATTGCATTTGACTAGATGGTTTTGTTGTCATTTCGCGCTATCCCGCGGTGTGACGTCATAAAACCGCATCGCAAACTTAAGAACTGCGTTTATTATTTTTGGTAACTATTGCCGTTGCCAAGCGGAGTTTTATGTCAACACAAAATAAAATCGTCGGTGATGGTGGATTTTATAATATTTCAGTTTAAACTACCTCTCTGAAGATGGCTCATGTGAGCCGAAAGCTTAGAAGAAAACCAATAAATAATTATCCAAATGTTGGAGAATTTTTGTCTTTATTTTCAACTGAAATTAAAGCAAAAATACGACGTTTAGAACGGCTCATGATTAAACATAATAGACATTCATTGTCTCTTATATTTAATAGAATATGTCTAGAAAATTACTTGCTGCCTCGATATACTAAATATATATATATATATATATATAGTGATGATCCACGTATACTGTCTTAATATGTATAGGAAAGAATATTAAAATGTTTTGAGTTTAAAAATGTGTTTTTTTGACAGTATTTGTTTATTTCTACTATTATATTTTATATTTCAGACCGCCCTCGGTCCTTCATCAGAAACAAATGATTTTAAAATTTGAATTAGTAACGTATTTCGCGAGATTTCGTGAAAGCGTCAGTGAAGAGTTTGTTTACATCACGTGAGGCGTTTGTTTACATCACGTGACGCGTTTGTGGAGAGAGTTTTTGTTTTTACATCAAGTGACGTTGAAAGCGACAGATTTTTTTAAAATTATGTTTGTAAACGTAAACCTATCTTTAATAATGCTTGTAAATTTATTTTAGAAAAAAAAATTTTAAATGTATCTAAAAAATTTTTTAAATATTTTTAAATGTATCTAAAAAAGTTTAGTTATTGAAGTATTTGTAAAGATTCAAAGCACCTAAGTCCCTATTTAACCCTAGCTTGTGTGTATTTAATTTTAAAATCCAGTATTTTTCTTCCTTTCTGCGTGCGTATGTAGAACTAAAATTGGAGTCTATTAGTAAACATCTGAAATTTTCTAAGGTGTGACCCGGTTGATTGAAATGTGCTCCTACTGGGGAATATTGATTATTTTGGCGTATATTAAGTTTGTGATTATTGAAGCGAAATCTAAAGCTATTACCGGATTCACCAATATATCCACTATTGGGACATATTGAACAAAAGAGGAAGTATATAATGTTTTCGCTGTCACAAGTGGAGCGTGGTGGCTGCAATTTGATTTTGGTGTTGGGTACAGAGAATATTGTGTCGTTTACCAAATGTTTACTAATTAGGCACCTGGGTTTCTGACATTTTAAATTCCCTGATAGGTTTGTGTTTTTTAGATATTTGTTAGAAGTGAGGATAGTTGATAGGTTGGGTGTTTGTTTCATTGCATTTATGGGTGGTTTATAGAAGATGTCTTTGATTTTTTTGTTTGATTGGAGGTTCTTGTCATCATTTTTTAAATTTTTGATAAGTGTGTGTGAATGTTGATTGTGGTTAAAAACCATGGGAATTCGGTTGTTGTTTTTTTTTTTTTTTCTTGTATGTGAGAAGTGTGTTACGATTTATATGGCTGGTTTTATTTAGTGCTTCTTTTATTATTTTTATTGGGTATTTACATTTTAGGAATTGCTTTGTTAGGTTGTTAATGTTGTTTAGAAAATCTGGATGGTCTGAGCATATGCGTTTGATTCCTTAGAAATGAGCTGTATACGATTGATTTTTTTAATTTAAGGAAATGACAACTGTTAAAGTGTAAGAATTTATGTTGGTTTGTGGGTTTGTTGTATAGACTGGTGGAAAGTGTATGTTTGTTTAATTTTATCATGACGTCTAAGAAAGGGACGGATGTGTTTGAGTACTCAATGGTAAATTTAATTGTATTATGGAAGTTGTTGCAGAAAGTAAAAAAGTTTTTTTTTAATTTTTCTACTCCATGAGTTCATACTAAGAAAATGTCATCAATGTATCTAAAATAATGTGATCTTTCTTTCTAGAATGTGCATAAAGAAAATCACACCACCTGGCAGACCCATAATATCAGGCATTGGTACCCTCACAGAACTTATATCTGGATATATAGACAATATCCTAAAACCTTTATTGCCTGACATACCTAGTTATATTAGAGACACTACTGGTTTTCTCTACAAATTACAAAACATTAACTTAGTCCGCGATGATAATATCCTAGTAACGATGGATGTTAAGTCTCTGTACACGTACATTCCACATGTTGAAGGAGGTCAGTCTGCCATGTGTTCCTTAAAAGCAAACTACCTAACAACCAAATCACAGATATATGTCAATTAGTAAATTTCATCTTAACACACAATAATTTTAAATTCAACAACAAAAACTATTTACAGATCAGTGGCATAGCAATGGGCACGAAAATGGCACCTAGTTAGGCCAATATCTTTATGCACATTCTAGAAAGAAATATATATATATATATATTATCTATCTATCTCAGTCTGTTCATATCTATCTATCTATCTATCTATCTATCTATCTATCTATCTATCTATCTATCTATTTATCTCAGTCTGTTCTATCTATCTATCTATCTATCTATCTATCTATCTATCTATCTATCTATCTATCTATCTCAGTCTGTTCATATCTATCTATCTATCTATCTATCTATCTATCTATCTATCTATCTCAGTCTGTTCATATCTTTCTATCTCAGTCTGTTCATTATCTATCTATCTATCTATCTATCTATCTATCTATCTATCTATCTCAGTCTGTTCGTATCTATCTATCTATCTATCTATCTATCTATCTATCTATCTATCTCTGATTTTATGTGTACACGCAGAATATGCGTAGTGGCGCAGTAGTTCGAGGAGCTTTCCTCTTGATACTTTATGACTTTTAGCATGTGCGTTATGGTGCAATGGATATTGACTCGGAACGAGAAATCGGGGTGTCGAGTTCGAATTCAAATTGAATTCCTTGCATTCACTTGCGCGCAAATACCCTTGGGAAAGGTATTCATCCGTCTATTCCTTTCAGTTATGGCTTAAATAACAGGGCAGATTGGGTTCTATAGCTTTGGTCAGCAACCAGTTTACCGCAGAAACCAATGTCAACCTACTGCGGGATAATCTTATTTCGAGACATGATCGTCCAAACGTGGATCACGTATGGCACTTAACTGACTGACACACACGCATATATATATTAGTGGTTTCATATCTTCTTGCCTTCCTATATATCTATTTCTCACTCTCACTTATTAATTTATTTATGTGTGTGTAATACTAATAAATATTAATTTAGCATCAGCACTCAAAATGTAATAATTCAAATATATATATAAATATGTGTGTGTGTAATACTAATAAATATTAATTCAGCACCAGACTCAAAATGTAATAATTCACATATATATACATATGTGTGTGAGTAATACTAATAAATATTTATTTCGTACCAACACTCAATATGCAATACTTTATATATATATATATATATATATATATATATATATATTCCTGACCCTACCCTTTATATCTAGCAATCATTTAAGCATGCTTCTCTCTCTCTCTCTCTCTCTCTCTCTCTCTCTCTCTCTCTCTCATACCTCGAAATGGTGTAATGGTTAGCGAGTGCCTCCATACCTTCCCCTTTGTGCCACATTTAAGCTATAACACACACACACACACACACACACACACACACACACACATATATATATATATATATATATATATATATATATATATATATAGCATAATGATAATCCACGTATACTGTCTTAATATGTATAGAAAAAAATACTAAAATTTGTAAGTTAAAAATATTATTTTTGACAGTATTTATTTATTTCTATTATATATATATATGTATATATATATAATAATAGAAATTATTATATATATATTATTATTATTATATTATATATAATATTTATATATATATTATTATTATTATATTATATATAATATTTATATATATATTATTATATTATATATTTATCTATTTCTATTATTATATATATATAATAGTAGACATTTTTAATTTACAACATTTTAGTAGTTTTTTCTATATATATATATATATATATATATACACACACACACACACACACATATATATACACACACACACACACACACACACACACACACACACACAATATATATATATATATATCAATCTTCTTTCATCCGTCGTTTCTCTGGCCGTTTGTCTTCTCACCTCTACTCTCTTATCGGTTACCTATTTTCCCGTACTCATGTTCCGCTACACTTTCTTTCGCCTGTTCTCACTTCTCAGTCTCTTTTCTTTACTGCCTCTCTCTTACCGTTTTTCCTTTCCCTCTCACCCCCCCCCCCCTATTCACAGTTATTATGCACTGTAGTGAGTAGGCGGGTTGGGATTAGGCATCCCACCACCCGCCCTACCTTTCGACTAATTCACTTTTATTTATTTTATTAATTCATTAGCTTTATTTTTCTCACGGGATCAATTGCTTTCTCGATAAATTCCCCACTTTGATCAAAAGATCAACTTCAAACAGACGCGGACACACAGCGAAATAAACAGACACACTCACACGATATTCTACCGGTCCGCAAAGAGGCGCCCATTTAAATAAATTCTGAAATACAAGCTCGGACACTCAGAGCCGCAGACAGACACACAAATTCACATAAACACACGAAGAGAAATTCACATTCACACAGATCGAAATACACACACTGACACACACATGTATACACTCATTCACACACACACATTAACAGGATACACATTTACATGAAAAATCACGGATACACACTATTACATGCACTTATGCACATGCATACGTTGAGGTAAGCACTTGCACGTACAGCCAGAAACTCGCACAGACTCACACTCACTCACAAACATGCCGCTACATTTATATATACCACGGGTATTCGTGGGACCTAAATGCCAATTCGTGGGACCTAAATGCCAATCTAGTAAATTCATGTTGTTCGGGCACAGTGGGAAAAAGCTCGTCAGAGCAGTTACTGTGAAAATATTTGTTGAAAAGACAGACAGGGGCCATATTATGTCAAAAAGTGGCTGAAGTCAAGTCAGGAACGATTACATTGCAGATCCTTTTTGAATTTTATCGAGAACCTCGTGATAAATAGCAGGAATACTTGACCAGATATGGCAAAAATATTCAATGCACTGACGAATGATAGATTTATACGATAAAATTATAATATTTGAGAGTCGAAAATCATGAACAAATTTTACACATACGTGTTTTGTTATGTAGTTTGAAAAAAAATAACTTACCTCATGGACGTCCGTATGTCAAAAAGAATCTTATAGGGAAGCCATATTGCTTTATGCTGTCGAATTAACGCAAACTCACGGCGACCACGAGATGTGGGAAGATATAAACATGCCTGCTAGGGAAGAGTACTAATCTACACTCTGTTTGGGAAGAACTATTTACCGTTTCGTGTTTTGAGATTACTAATCTACGCTCTTTTTGGATGCAACTCTTGTGCGTTCTTGTGTTTGAAATTACTAACCTACACTCTCTTTGGGAAGAACTATTTTGCGTTTCGTATTTGAGATTACTAATCTAAACTCTGGGTAAAACTATTTACCGTTTTGTGTTTCGGGATTACTAATCTATGCTCTCATTGGGAAGAACTCTTGTGGGTTCTTGTGTTCGAGATTACTAATTCACACTCTTTGGGAAGAACTATTTTGCGTTTCGTGTTTGAGATTACTCAATTACATGTTATATACATATTTTCTTACAAGGTTTTTACATAAATATTAAGAAACGCATGTATGCAATGATATTTTTTCATGTATGCAAGTTTTAAAACTGTTAATTTCTATGGGTTTCAGTAATCACAAAGTACACATATATACAGCAAATGTTTTCAAAGTCTTGACTGGAGATTGTTTTAACCATATTGAGAGTATTTTAGACGGTAATGGACTAGGAGAACTTCTTAGAATAATGTGCAAATTTGCATTTCCGTAACATAAAATTAGACTGCTCAAAATAACACTAAAAATGAAAAGAAATTATATTTTTAATGATATTTATTTGTCTTAATAAATATCTGATCAAACATGGAAGAAAATATACAAAGTAAAAGCAAATCAATAAAATTATAGATATTTTGATAACATACAACCTTACAAAATTATACTCTCATCGTCATATTTTTATGACAATGCTATAAATATTAGGCTATTAAATCCGTTATTTACTACTAGTTGAAGTCTTCTGGATTTCCATCTTTGCTGTGAGTTGTTGAAAATCTTGTTGATATGTTATCAAGGCTTTACGAATCAACTCTGTCAGGTTTTGGCTTGTAAGGATTGCACGATGCTTCGACTTTACAAACTTCATTACAGAATACAGTGATTCAAGGCCGTATTTTGTGCTAAGTAGCACATTAGTTTTCTTCAATTCAAAATATTATATTTATGGAACACAGTTAAAAATTTAAATTCTATCTACTTATCTTATATCTATCTTATATCTATATAAATAAATATTAAATAAATATTAAGAAATGCATATATACAATGATAAATATTTATGTATGCAGGTTTTGCAACTGTTAATTTTTATTGGTTTCAGTAATCACAAAGTACACATATATACAGCAAATGTTTTCGAGGTCTTGACTTGTGATTGTTTTAATTATATTGAGAGTATTTAAGAGGAACTAACCAACGTCCATACCCACTGGGCCATGGGTTCTTAAGGACAAGAACACTGCCAGCCCCTCCATTTTCTTTATGTTTAGTTTGGGTGGCTTGGCTTTCTCTAATGTCTCTATCACTTTCCATCTTAGCTCATCAGTTCAAGGCTATTTCCTCGAGGCTCGATTGGCCACCTTCTGAGTGCAATATGGGAACCAGTAATACGGAGTGCCAGAAAAATTCATCAGTGTCAAAATTTCAATATAAGCACTGACAAAAAATACTAGAGTCCAATAACAGGATTCTATAGAACTACCTTTCTGCTGATTTAAGTCATCTTCTGTAAAACCACCTTTCTGTTGATTCAAATCATCTTCTTCAAAAACCACCTTTCTGTTGATTCAAGACGTCGTCTGTAGAAGCAACTTTCTGTTGATTCAAGAAAGCTTCTGTAAAACCACCTTTCTGGCGATTCAAGTTATTTTTTCTAGAACCACCTTTCTGTTGATTCAAAACATCTTCTGTAAAACCAGCTTCGGTTAATTAAAGTCATCTTCTGTAGAATCACCTTTCTGTTGATTCAAGTCATCTTCTGTACAACAACTTTCTGTTAATTTAAGTCATGTTCTGTAGAACAACCTTTCTGTTGAGTTAAGTAATCTTCTGTAGAACCGCCTTTCTGGTGAGTTATGTCATCTTCTGTAGAACCAAATTTTTGTTGATTCAAGAAATCTTCTGTAGGATAACCTTTCTCTTGATTGAAGACATCTTCTGTAGAACCACCTTTCTGTTGATTCGAGTCATCTTCTGTAGAACAACCTTTTTTGCTGTTTCAAGACATCTTCTGTAAAACCACCTCTCTGGCGATTCAAGTCATTTTTTTTTGTAGAATCACCTTTCTTTTATTCAAAACATCTTCTGTAAAACCAGCTTTCGGTTGATTAAAGTCATCTTCTGTAGAACCACCTTTCTGTTGATTTAAGTCATCCTCTTCAAAACCACCTTTCTGGCGACTCAAGTCATTTTTTTTATAACCAACTTTCTGTTGATTCAAGACATCTTCTGTAAAACTACCATTCTGTTGATTCAAGTCATCTTCAGTATAAAACACCTTTCTGTTGATTCAAGTCATCTTCAGTATAAAACACCTTTCTGTTGATTCAAGTCATCTTCTGTAAAAACACCTTTCTGGTGAATCCGGTCATCTTCTGTAATACAACCTTTCTGTTGGTTCAAGACATCTTCTGTAGACCCTCTATTTCTGTTGATTTTTTTTCTGTAGAACAACCTTTCTGTTGATTTATGTCATATTCTGTACATCAACCCTTCTGTTATTTTAAGTCATTTTTTGTAAAACTACCTTTCTGTTGATTTAAGTCATTTTCTGTAAAACCACCTTTCTCTTGATTCAAGTCATCTTCTGTGGAACTTTTCTGTGGATTTAAGTCATCTTCTGTAGAACCACCTTTCTGTTGATTTAAGTTCATCTTTCAGTAGCTAAGTTCAAAATTTGTAGTACTGGGCTTGCTGAAATATGATAGTATGGCAACCTCGTGTAGGAGAATATACTGTTTTTCGAACTAAAACCGCGATAATATAACCCTATTAATGATGATAATTTTGGTATTATTTTAACAATAATGCAAAATGTGACATTGAAATTGGAAGGTGCCTTGTAAAAGTGCTAAGAAACAGCTAAATTCAGTTAGAAACAAAACAAAACAGGAAAATGAACTGTTATATATTATCAATCCTACTATATGTCAGTGAATGTTGAAATGTTCACAATGTTCATAAATGAAAAGAAGACTTAAAACCACGGAAAAGTCGTTCTACAAAAAGATTAGGAGAAAACCATAAAAGGAAATTAATACTGAGCATCAGGAAGAGAGAGCTGAAGCTCCTAGGACATGCAATTAGGAAAGAGGGCTTGGAGAACCTGATACTAACAGGCCATATAGAGGGAAAAAGAGACAGGGGAAAGCAGTGGATAACATATTTGATGGACCTAATCAGGTGGATGATGGAACGAGGGTTGCATAGTGTAACAGGAGAATCGTGCTAAGAGCCAACAGGAGTAAGGATAGGTGAAGAGCCATGATCGACTACGTCCTGAAAGGACAGAGCACATAAAAGAAGAAGAAATCATACAAGCAAAATTAATTTTAGAACGTTATTAATAGATAATTTATTGTTAACTAAAGTTAACTTAGTTTGGCATAAGGCAAAAAATATAGGGAACTCAATGAGTATCTAACCCACTATTCAGTCGTAGTAATAAATAGTGAATTTATGTGCAGTGGAGGGCTGAGTTCGAATTCCAGATTAATTCGTTGTATTCACTTACGCGCAGATACCCCTGGGAGAGGCATTAATTCGTCATTTCTCCCTCCAGGCAGTGGTTGAATAGCAAGGCAGATTGGGTTCTGATACCTTGGTCGGCAAACCAGTTTACTTTAAAAGGCAATGGCAACTACTTCTGGAAAATCTTCTGCCCAGTCAATCATGTCTCTTTCGAGACTTGATCGCTCAAACGTTTATCACGTATGGCACTTAACTGAGAAGTAAATTAGAACAGCTGGTTAACCATTACACCACTTTATAGTAAATTTTAGTAGTGCTGGGTTTGCAAAAAATACGACAATGAGTAAACGCGGAATACTTAAGAAAAATGAAAGAAAATGGCCCCACTTACTAAACGAGCTTATGTGAATAGATGGAAAAACAGAGAGTGGCAGTGATGATAAAAAATGACAAACATTTCGTAGAACTATAAAAAATAGAAAAGCCATGATTGCCCACGTCCTAAAAGGACACGGTAGATAGAAAAAGTGATTAAAACAAAAGTAATAGTGATAATCAACCAGACTTACTTTATAACAGTTATCTAGCAAAAGAGAGCTCTGAATAAAGATATTATTCCATAATATGTTGATGTTTCAACCGTTATACGCTCCGGCCTTCTTCAGATGATATACTTTGGAATTTTGAAACAATCCCATGGGGAGTAGATTAGACACATGGCCCAGTGAATAAAATCATTGGTTGAGTGATCCAACAAGTGAGCTGACCCTGTCATGTCAGTTGAATACTTGGCCAAAGCAGAGGTGAAGAAAAACTTGGAGAGTTGAGTTATTAAAAAGAATTAAATAAAACTGAGATATCCAAAAGAGGCATGGCACGTGGAATAAGAACAATGAACACCAGTGTACAAAATCAATGGTTTGGTTCAAAATTCCAACTTATATCACCTGAAGGCCGGCACGTACAACAGCCGAAGCGTAAATATAGCAATACGGATGAGGACAATAGCTCGAACGATGTAAATAGTGTAGTTACAATACAATAGTTATTTGCGCGTAAGTGAATGCAAGGAATACCAGTTGAATCCTTGCATTCACTTACACGCAAATACTCTAAGGAAAGATATCAATCCGTCTCTTCCCTCCAGTTATGGGTTAAATAACAAAACAGATTAGGTTCTATGGCCTTGGCTGGCAACCAGTCTACTGCAGAAAGCAATGGCAACCTACTGCGGGATAATCTTCTGTCCTTTTCAGTCATATCTCTTTTGAGACATGATCGCCCAAAGCGTGGCACTTAACAGACTTCTTTCTTTCTTTCTTTTTTTACGACCTCCATCCTTTCTTCATCTTGACTTGTGCTGAGGTTCTGTACTTCCTCCTTTCCTTTTACAACCTCATTCCTCCCTTCATAATGGTTTGTATTAAGGTTCTGTACTTACGCGCATTACCTTAGGAAAATGTATTAATCCGTCACTTCCCTCCAGTTATGGGTTAAATAACAGAACAGATTGGGTTCTATAGCCTTGGCTGGCAACCAGTCTACCGCAGAAAGCAATGGCAACCTACTGCGGGGTAATCTTCTGACCAGTCAGTCATGTCTCTTTCGAGACATGATCGCACAAACAAGACCTTCTTATGGAACAATGCGAGTGTTACGAGTTTCAGCTTTAATTTGCTACTTCTTAAAGCTATATTAACCTGAAATATATACATGTTTACCCGAAGCTAGGCGATAAACCCCCTAAGACGCAAGTGTTCAATGAGAGTGAAAGAAACTGAGAAAATAATTATTGAGGTGAAAGGACAATAAAAAAACATAATTCAAAGAGACAGAAGAAAAATATTGATATTGCATTTAAATTTTGAAAGGTCATAGTTGACAAGAAAGCAAGAAACCGGAAGAGTGTCCCACAAGCGAGAGGTCAGAGAGAAGAAACGGCTAGAGTAAAATTTACGGTTACTGTTAACAATTTCGACAGACACGAATTTACAAACTTTGCTTAACACACACGCAAAAGCGAATCCAAAACAAAACTCGTGAAATTTCACATCTTGATGCGAAATGTTTTTCAGACAATAGAAAGCTAGGAAACGTCTAAAAAGATAATTCAAATAATCTTCAATTATCAGAAACAAATTCTTTTACGGACATTTATGTGAAGTTTATTCGTCGTCCAATGGAAAGGCCAGAATCACATCCGGGAGTGAATTCCCAAATGACATTTTCGAGCTCCACAACCGAAATAAAAGACGAGGCAAGTTCGCATGTTGCCTGAGAAATGCAAGCGATCGTTAATATTACCTCTATCTTTCTCTCTTACCTCTCACCTCTTCTTATACTTAATAACCGAACTGAACACTTTAAGACTGAGCGATAACGTCAAAGACATTCCTACCCAACAATAATGCTCATACATACATTCATGCCTACGTACACATAAACTCATACACACACGTTACTACTACAAACTCTTGATACCCTTACTTTTTTAATATTGTTTCTCAATGAACATTTAACTCTAGCAATTCATGCTATTCTTTTCTATCAATAAATTCTTTTTTAGACTTACAAAAGATATACTTTTATTCTTTCACAAATCCACCTTCTGATAACAGTCTGATAATTCTAATGATAATTCTGATTAAACCTAAGTTCTGAGGATTGTCAGCTATGTTAGTAAATTGGTTTTGTACCAGACGTGGCTGACCGTCCCTATATAGTTTAGCTTATATAATATTTGTACACTGCAGAAAAAAACCCATTTGAAGTGATTAGCTCTCCATTTTGCTGTACAGAATGTGAGTATTAAAAAAACTGATAGCTCTAACAAAAAACTAAGGTTTTATATAATATTTTAGAAACATTAACCCATTTTAACCCAGTGTCCTTAGGTTTTAGAACATTAAATTCAGTTACAAATCACAACAATTTTTCTTCCAACCGGGCAAGTAATTTCATTGATGAATCAATATGTCTTCACTACCTATATATAATAATGGTTTTATATAATGATTTATACCCATTATTTTTTACAGTTTTTTATGCTGTCCTCAAATGAGGACACTGGGTTAAAATGGATTAAAATTAGCAATTGTTAGCAGTTCGAATTCCAAACATGTCCCTGTACAATCAGTCTGTCAAGTGCCATACGTAATACGGAGATACATGACTGGCTAGGTAGAAGAGTTTCCCCGCAGTGGATTGCCATTTTCTGCGGTAGACTAGTTGCTAACCAAGGCTATAGAACCCAGTCTATCCTGCTATTTAACCCATAGCTGGAGACAGAAGAGACGGATTAATATCTTTCTTAGACTGGTATTCGAAATTGTTTCTCCGATTTCTTGATCCGAGTCGATATCCACTGCACCACAACACACGTCCTTTACAACAGGATGGTGAAAAAATATGGGCACACGATCAAAAAGCCCTTTCAAAAAATAAATCTAAAGTTATTTATAAATGAAACTCTCTGTGTGTGTGTGTGTGTGTGTGTGTGTGTGTGTGTGTGTGTGTGTGTGTGTGTATTGCCTATAGACTCCAAAACGGTTGAACTGATTTTCTTGAAAATTTACACAGTTGTACAATAAGCATCTGCAAGTGTTCTTAGCTAGGTTTTGTGTCGAGGTACCTCTGATAAATATCGAAAATCGATAATCGAAAAAATCGGGTTATAGAAGAAGTGGTCCTCATAGACAAAAACGTAAGAAACGATATTCAGAAGTTTCAAGGTTGCAGTATATATATATATAAAAGGCAAGATGTTTGTGTATGTGCCTGTTTATCTGTCTGTATGTCCTTTATACAAATCCACAATTTTTATCCGATTCTCACCAAAATCCACACAAATATTCTTTAGGCCGAGTCTGAGCTCCAGGACCATGGATTAGTTTTAAAGCTTTCATTACACCCGAGCAACGCCGGGCTATACTGCTAGTAAATGAATAAATCTCGCTCATTTGGTCCGCTTTTGGTAAGTAGGAGACCTTTTCAGCACCCGCCTCTCTTATACGAGTTCCGATTAAGCTTCGATTAAAGCAACCTTCATTAAGAAAAAAATAAAAATTTAAAAACTTTCGAGCTCTGCTCAAACCATACCATCTCTGTTTGGTCAAAACACAAAACAGTTTGATCTCACACCGCCACGATAATCGATCCTCAAAACAGAAAGAGGCTTGACGTAATAACTGATGATCGATCTTTTAATTGGTTTGTCAGAGCAGCAATAATGTGAGAATAAAAAATAAATGCGTCTCTTGTCTGCACCTTTCAATCAAACCTTATTTGCTTTTTCATATTTTTCTTACATAATTACAGATACGCATGTTTGTGCATCTGCTTTTATGTATATATGCGTATGTATGTGCTTGTGTGTGTTTGCGTACATAAGTGCGTGAGCATAGCTAAATCAGTTAATTAATTTTTGTGTATGCATAAGTGCGTGCTCGTATATGCATGCGTTTATTTGTCTATATGTGTGGGTTTGTGTATGTGTCCGCGTATAAGTTTGGTTCGTCTCTTTTTTGCGCCGTGTTCTTTCAGCATGTGGGCGATCATAACTCTCCACAACTTCCTATCTGTTGCAGGTCCGACTAAGGTATTTGAGTTTGAGTTTTGTTTAACGGTATATCAATATCTGTGGGTTATTTAATGCCAAAAAGATGGGGTTTTAAGATATTTTTTTAATGTTCGGTTAGAGTGAAAAGGTTGATTTAGTCAGATTTTAATTAAAAATTTTTGTTTTTATTCTTTTTTATTTTAGAAAACTGAAAATGTCTTCTAGTTTCGTATTCAAAATAGTTTTGATGAGAATATTTTTTTTTCTTCAAATATGTATTTTTGGTAATATCTTTCCTTCATAAATGTATATTTATTTTATAAAAGCTTATTTTTATACTTTCATAGTGTTTTGTGGGTTAACTATTTGCCCATAGCTGGGACCCTAACAAGTGCTACCACTCCTGGTCAGAGTGGATCTGAGACCAACTGCAATTACGAGGTGATTCCATGCTCCTCACAACCTCCCAATCAGAAGCCTTGCTGCTGGATGTAGTTTAGCGTCATGCCCAGAACCGTCCCGCTAAGTTAAGGTTACTCACTGCTTTCCGCTGTTCTTCTTGCCTTCAGCATGCCCTGTGAGAGTTAAATTTTCTAAACCCTCTTTCCTTATTATGTGTCATAGACATTTCAACTCTTTATGATTTTAATTATAATTGTCCTTTTTCTGTTTCCCTTTTCTTTAAAACTTCGTCGTTGTTTACATATTCTGTCCATGTCATTCACAGCATCCTTCTGTAGATCCACCTTTCTATTGTCTCATGTCCCATCTTCATCTGTGATGAGATTTTCCAAAATTCACTAATTTTTCTAACAGGAGTAGAGGCTAATCCATTTATTCCAGTTTAATGTACTTATTCCAGGTCCTTCTAACTTTTTTCTCATTTCCTTTTACTCCAAGTTTCTTTCTAGGAGTGAAATGATTAAAAAATATATATATACGAGAAGTGACATTATATAAAAGCCCAGCATTCTTTTCTTTGTTTCTAACGAGATTTTCTTGTTTCTTAATATATTGCTGAGGTTTTGGAAGGCATCTCCAAACTTCAGTGCCATGTAGGAAACCTGAGATTACATAACAATTCAGTGCTTTTATCTTTATGTCTAACGAGATTTTTCTGTTTTCCAATACTTTGCTTAGCCTTTGGGAAGCATCTCCAGCCTTCACGGTCATACAGGAAGACTTTCCTTTGCTTCCAACGAGATTTTCTTGTTCCATATTTGGCTTGGAACTGTTGTTCTCATCTTTGTTGCCATATTCACATGAATAGATGAGAACAACAATTCGAACAATGTAAATAGTGTAAATAATTACAGTACCTCATCTCAGAAGTATAGACAGATCCTGAAGAAGGTCGGAGCGTACAACGGTCGAAATGTCGTGAATATGGCAACAAATATGAGGACAGCAGTCCGGACAATGAAAATACAGTAAATGATTAAAATACGTCATCTCAGAAATACAGACAAATTTTGCTTAGTATTTGAAAGTTATCTCGTTATTCCAATATGCCTTCGGGTTTTGGTTTTATATTTTCCGTCCTCTGATAAACTGTGCCTAGATATTTAATTGTTCGTATTGACTTGATTCTGATGTCTGTAATCCGTAGTGCATCTTGCAATGTAAATGTTTCTGACAAGCACGCGCATTCTGTCTTCTTAAATCTGAACACAAGAATTGTAAACATGTCGTAAAATCAACCTTACCTAACCTTACAGATGGCAATCGACAGTAAATAAGTCGGATTAGGTTAGAATGATCTACAATATGTCAACAATCCTTGCGTTGTTTATTGACGGACCTTGTATGGATCACAAAGTGTGGATCAAACTCACTTTTTAATTCTACGGTTTCTTTTCTTGCTCTTCACGTCTGTGGAAATCCCTTCCGTTTACTTGCTTCTCTGGTCGCTACAATCTCCAAAAATTTAAATGAAAACATCAATTGTCATCTTCTATCTTCTTGAATCCCATTCATCTTTTGTCCTTTCCACAATCATCCCCATGGTAAGGCTTTTCTCACACTTTCACTCTCAGTAACCCCCCAGCGTACTATTAACAAAAAGAAGAAGTCAGTCAGTTAAGTGCTATACGTGATACACGCTTTGAGCGATCATGTCTCGAAAGAGACATGACTGACTGGGCGGAAGATTATCCCGCAATAGGTTGCCATTGCTTTCTGCGGTAGACTGGTGCCAGCCAAGGCTATAGAACCCAATCTGTTTTGTTATTTAATCCATAACTGGAGGGAAGAAACGGATTAATACCTTTCCCAAGGGTATTTGTGCATAAGTGAACGCAAGGAATTCGACTGGAATTTGAACTCGGCACCCCGATTTGTGATTCCGAGTTGATATCCACTGCGCCACAACGCACATCAAGAAGAAGAAGAAGAAGAAGAAGAAGAAGAAGAAGAAGATTTTCTTTTTAGAAAAAGAAGAAATTTTATTTCCTTCTTAAGTGTTTTCCCCAACTCTCCTTTATTGCTGTTTTCCCTCTAGTCCACACACTTTCTCATTTTCTTTTTCCCTTCCCTATCTCTTATTTAGTCATTTTTTCCTTTTATCTCTCTTCTCACTTTTTCTCTCCATCACTGTTTTTCTTTCACTTTCCTTGTCTCTCTGTCATTATCTCAGCCCTTTTCTCTTAGTTTTATTACTGCTTTCTCTCTCTCTCTCTCTCTCTCTCTCTCTCTTTCTCACTCTCTCTCTCATTTTTGCCTCTATCGTTTCCCTTATCCCACCACACCTCTCGTTATTTCTCTTTCTGTCTATCTTTCTCTCTCTTTCTCAGTCTCATTCCGACCCTTAATTTCTCGTTCTTTTCTTCCTCCCTCATTTTTACGCTCCCTTTTTCTCTTTCACTTTTTATTTATTCATCGATATCATTTTTTCCTTTTTTTTTTTATTTCGGTCGTTTATCTCTCTGTTTCAGTTTCCTTCTCACTTTCTCTTTCTTTATTGATTTCTTTTTCTCCTATCTCTCATTCTCTCTCTCTCTTTCTCTCTCTCTCTGTCATTGTTTCCCTTTTATGTTTTCTTATCTCTTCGTCTCCTTCATTCTATTTCTTTCTCTTTGATATGTTTTTTGCATCTTTGTTTCAATTCTATTTCTTTTTACCTTCTCTCTTTCTTTCTCTTTGTTCTTTTCCTTTTGTTCCCTATTATTCATTCTCTCTCTCTCACTCACTTTTCTCTCTTTTTCATATCCATAGTCTCTCCGTCTCACTCTTTCTGTTCCCTATCTCACACTCTTCATTCTTTTTCTTTCACTCATTGTATTCTCTTTCATTCCCTATCACTGGTTCTCTTTTTATTTATTTTTTCCTCACTGTGCATCATTTTTTTTCTCTCTCTCTCTCTCTCTCTCTCTCTCTCTCTCTCGCTCTCTCTCTCTCTCGCTCTCTGTCTCTCTTGGGAACGCACACACATACACATGAACACACACGCACACACAAACACAAACACATGCACACACACATACACATAGACACAGAGGCACACACAGGCGCACGTACACATGCACACACGCACGCACAGAGACACACACATGCACATACGTACGCACACTCGCGCATACGCATGCATATACACACCTCTCACGCACATATGAACACACGCACATATACATACACGCACACTCACAGACACACATGCACACGCACGTACACACAGACACACACACACATATATGCTTACACAGAGATGCATACACGCATATACACGCACACACGCGCACGCAGACACGTACATACACACGAACATATATATGCTCACACCGACATATCTGAACACTCATAAGGACACACACATACACACGTTCATGCACACTCATACACATATCTTTTCAGGAGGTGTAATTCTTTTCGGCAAGAAGAATATTTTGCAAAACCAAATTTTGTTTATGTTTTCAAGAAACGGATACATTTCAAAAGACCAAAACAAAATGGCGCCCATCTCCATTTTATAACGTTTTATGGTTTTCTTTTTGTCTTTGTTTTTGTCATCGTTGTTGTTGTTGTTAGTTTCCACTTCTCTTTGCATCTTTTACTTTCTTTATCTTCGTTTCTTTCTTTATCCCTTTTCTTCATTCTCTCTCTTCCCCCACTCTCTCGCACTCTCTCTCTATCTCTCTCACATTCTCTCTCTGATTCTCTTTCACATGTAGGGTATCTCCGTCTCTCTCAATTCCTCTCTTTCTGTTCTTTATCTCACACTCTTTTCCTTTTTTTTCTTTCATTCTTTGTCTGTTCCTCTTTATTTATTTATTTTTTCCTCATGCCACTCTCTCTTTTTTTCTTTCTCTCCCTCTCTCTTTCTCTTTCTCTCTCTCTTTTCTCTCTCTCTTTTTCTCTTTCTCTCTCTCTTTTTCTTTTTCTCTCTCTCTTTTTCTCTTTCTTTCTTTTTACCTTTCTCTTTTTTTTCTCTTTCTCTTTCTCTCTCTCTCTTTCTCTCTTTTTCTCGTTTTCTCTCTCTCTCTCACGCATGCCCACACACACAATCACACACACACGCACACAAACACACATGCACGAACGCATACATACACGTGCACACACTTCAAGAAGAATTCTTCGCACAACCAAATTACGTTCATTCTTTCAAAACGGGATACATTTCAAAAGACCAAAACAAAAACACACCCATCGCCATTTTACGTATTTTTAGGTTTGTTTTCTTTGTCGCTGTTGTTGTTGTTGCTGATGTTGTTGGTCCTCTTTTTCTTCTACAAATTTCAATCTACAAGAAATGAAACATTTTTTTTCATACTGTAAGATGTCCCTATGACGCTCCCCCCGACCCCGTGTGTCGAAGACAAACATCCCATCCTTCCAGATTTCCCTGTTTAGCTTACGTGGGTAGAGATTCATTCGCCTCGCAGATGTCTTCAAGAACAATGTCAACTGACACTAATACAATTCAACACCCCAAAAATCTCATAAGTAATGCATGTTATAACAACAACAACCGCTGACGGGTGCGGTCTAAATACCCTACAATGCACAGGTTTAGTGAACAGGTTATTTTTTATCGCTAATTAGATCCACCAGCTTTCTCATAACTCCTTTTTTTATTTTTCTATT
This sequence comes from Ascarosepion bandense, assembly GCA_037127315.1. Lineage (NCBI taxonomy): Eukaryota > Metazoa > Mollusca > Cephalopoda > Sepiida > Sepiidae > Ascarosepion > Ascarosepion bandense. Next base: position 2,624,237 of record JBBBDQ010000200.1, on the reverse strand, counting down.
TTTTTAGGGTGGGGAACTTTTTATCCGCAAGGGTGTTTCTCAGAATCTGTCCTGGATTTCCCACATTATTGACTTGTATTAACAATGAGAAGTTCTTGGAATTTCAAATATTTGTGGCATAACATGAGCTTCTCAAATTTGAACCAAGCACTAAAATTAGGAGAGCAAATCTGTTGCTGTTTTGTGTAAATGTTCAAGTGCATAACGTTGTCACATACTCATTTTGAAAATGGCCCTCTAAAAGTAATTGAAACAACACATGTTATATAGCAAGAAACAGACAAACATGTATATATAAAAATATATTAATATTTTTATTAATGAACGCTGGACCGTGTCGCCTAGTGGACAGAGAGTTGAGGGAGCGCTTCCAGGGGCTGACGTGGGGTTCGACGTGAGTGTAGCCTCTCTGCTTACTCGTCTAGCTTCTTCTTCGACTTCTCGAGACTTGTCTGTCGAGACTGACTTCTTCGACTTCTCTGTTTCGACTTCTGACTTCGACTGTGACTCGACTTCTCTTCTACTGTCGAGGCTGGAGACTCTTCTGTCGAGGCTGACTGACTTCTTCTTCGACTTCTCTTCTTGTCTACTTCTGGAGACCGTCAAGACTGACTGGGTTCGACTTCTCTTCTACTGTCGACTTCTGGAGACTCGTCTGTGACTTCTTGTTTCGAGGCCTTTATATATCTTCCAAGTTTTGCCTCGATTCGCGACGCCTACTCGACGCCTACGTAATTTCTCAGAGTCACTTCCGCATCTGTCGGAAATAGGGTCAAACAAACATCCGTTCCTTTCAATGACCGGAAACACCCACGCTTCATCGCCTTCTTCGGTCGGGCCAGATTATTATATTACACACAGACTGATTATACAAACACTACATCTTCTTCTATGTGTCCTGTCCCTTCAGGACGTAGGCGATCATGGCTTTCCACGTATCCCTATCCCTGGTGGCTCTTAGCACGCCTTTTCTTGTTACACCACCCAAACCCTGCTCTGCCATCAAGCCCATAAATCTAGAATATAAATGCATAGAAACTAGCATGGCCGTAAAATGAGGGATCAGTTTATATATTGATTATAATATAGAATTGGTCCCCCATTTTATACCCACAGTATAATTTCTTATAAACAGTTGGCATATATATTCTTTTTCAATGTGTTCTGTTCCTTCAGGACGTAGGCGATCAAGGCTTTCCACGTCTCCCTATCCCTGGCGGCTCTTAGCACGCCTTTTCCTGTTGCACCATGCAACCCTCGTTCCGTCATTCACCTGATTATGTCCTTCAAATATGTTATCTGTTGCTTTCCCCTGTCTCTTTTTCCCTCGATCTGGCCTGTTAGTATCAGGTTCTCTATACCATCCTTCCTCATTGCATGTCCCAGGAACTTCAGCTGTTTCTTCCTGATGCTCAGTATTAATTTCCTTTTTGTTTCCATCAATTCTAATGCTCACATGCTCAATCCATGATATCCGCAGCATCCTTCTGTAGAACCACATTTCAGTTCCTTCAAGTTTTTCCTTCATCTTTGATGATATTGTCCAGCATTCACTGCCATATTGAAGAACGGACAACACATAGTAATCCAGTTCTCTTTTCTTTGCTTCTAGCAAAATTGTCCTGTTTCTTAATACTTTACTCAACTTCTGAAATGCTTCCTTCGCCATGCCAATTCGCCTTCGGGTCTCTGTGTCGCACTTTCCGTCTTTTGTTATAACGCTTCCCAGGTGTTTAAATTTTTGTACCTGTTTGATTTTAGTATCCCTGACCTGTATTTGGCATATTGGGCTGCCCTTTTTACTGATGACCATGCATTCGGTTTTCTTGCAGTTTATTTGTAGTCCTTTCTTGTCACTCTCTTCGGCTACTCTATCATCACACCGATTAACTTGTCTCCGGTTAAGTGTAATTGGCAAAAATGTCGAAGAAAAGGAATTGACAAGAGTTCTCACTACACAAAATAGGAAGAAAAAGACCCTTAGTCAATATAAAGTAAGTCAGTCAGTTAAGTGCCATACGTGATAAACGCTTGGGTGATCATGTCTCTTTAGAGACATGACTGACTAGTCAAAAGATTCTCAGTACGTTGTTATTACTTTCTGCGGTGGACTGGTTATCAACTAAGAGTGTAGAATCCATTCTGTCCTGTTATTTATCCCATAGCTGGAGGGAAAAGATGAAATAACATATTTTCCAGTTGTATTTGCGCGTAAATGAATGCAATAAATTCAACTGGAATTCGAACTAGGCTCTCTGATTTTTCATTCCAAGACGACATCCTCTGCTCTACAACGCATATCAAGTAAATACAGTTTAAATAACGTGGAAGCCTTTTAAAAGGGGGTGAAACAATTGACACCGAAATCCGAACACGCGAAAATTGTCTTTCAAAAACTAATCAAATTTATAAGAAACAGAGAAAAGAGTGCCGGGTTGCTATGGGATACTAATCTCATTATGTAGCAGTGAATTCTAGTCAATTCCCCCACAGATGAGGAGAAAACCGGGGTAAAAGAAAGGCGACTCCACAGGAGGATGCTGCGAATTTCATAAACGGATCGAGGTGAGTAACGATGAAGTCTTAAAGAAAATGGCAACCAAAAAGAACATCTTATACATACACATAATCAGGAAAAGAGAACTGAAACTTCTTCTCCACATATTGAGGAAGGATGGCTTGGCAAAATTAATCCTCACGAGGCAAGATCAATATGGAAAGGCAGGGAAGCACCTGCCTGATGTGAATGGTTAGCGGAACTTCAGTGGTGGAAGTCTAAGCAAAAGGGTTAAATCTGCTAAGGTTTACAAAGTAGAGGAAGTTTTGGAGAGCCATGATCACCCATGTCCGTAATGGAACGTGTAACATAGAAGTGGTTCAATGCGCTCATTAAGGTGCAATGTATCAGGCATTCTCGATAAACACGTAATATTGTAAATCAAAGAATGGCCCACAGTCATCAGACACCTGCTATCATATCTGAACCATTAATACACGTCTCTTTGCCATGAGCTGCCCAGCCAATGTATTTTGGTGTCATCTACCATTACTTTTATATACTCTCCCCACATCACTTTTGCCACGTCAGTGATTATACAAAACTTTGCAAAAGTCTAACGCCACATTAAATTTCGTTATATTTTGTTGTCAAAAAGCCAAGTATTTAGGTAATTTGGTTTATCTAATAATAATTCAAACAATACTTATATTGATTATACAGACACTACGTCGTGGTGCAGTGGATATCGGCTCGGAACGAGAAATCGGGAAACCGAGTTCGAATTCCAGTCGAATTCCTTGCATTCACTTACGCGTAACTACCTTTGGAAAAGGTATTAATCCGTCTCTTCCCTCCAGTTATGGATTAAATAACAGGACAGATTAGGTTCTGTAGCCTTGGTCGGCAACCAGCCTACCGCAGAAAGCAATGACAACCTACTGCGGGATAATCTTCTGCCCAGTCAGTCATGTCTCTTTCGAGACATGATCGCCCAAAGCGTGTATCACGTATGGAACTTAACTGACTGACATTTTTCTTGGGCACTTTGGCGTGGTGTAATGGTTAACAAGCTAATCATTATAACTGAGTAGTGAGTTCGGTCCTCACTGGGTACTATTCCTCGAGGTTTGGGGGTTGGGCGCAGTGCTAACAACCCGGACCCATAAAAAAACAAAAAAACAATTTGTTACGGAAACAGCAAAAACGCTGCCCTACACACCATTAGGTGTAAGAAAAAGTTTATTTTTATCTTATTACATTTTTCTTCTTTATGTGCCGTGTCGTTTCAGGACGTAGACGATTATGGATTTCCACTCGCCCATATCCCTTGTCACTCTTAACATTCCTCCTCTTGTTTTCTCTCCCAAACCCGCTCCGCCTTCTACCTGCTCAATCCCATCAAGTAGGTCTCGAGCTGCTTTCCACGGTCTCTCTTTCCCTATATCCGTCCTGTGGGTATTAGATTCTCCCATCCCTCCTTCTTCATTACGTGTCCCAGCAGTCTCACACCGATTAATTTGTCATTTATCTATTAACTAGCAGTATAAGCCTGTGTTCCTCGGGTGTAATAAAAGTTGATATATATATATATATATATTATCGATTTTCTGTACTGTTTTAAGAACTGAAACCTTAAAGCTTCTGAATATCGTTTCTTATGTCTTTGTCTATGAGTGTATCAAATTTGATTAAAATCGGACCACTCCTTCTATAACCCGATTTTTTCGATTATCGATTTTCGATATTTATCGGAGGTACCTCGACACAAAACCTATCTAAGAACACTCGCAGACGCTTATAGTACAACTGTGTAAATTTTCAAGAAAATCGGTTCAGCCGTTTCGGAGTCTATAGGTAGCGGGGACACACACACACACACACACATACACACACACAGACAACGTTCCATTTATAAATAAGTTTAGATATTTCAATTAAAGGGCATGTCCCGGACCAACATAAAAAGAAAGCATAACAAAAATCCGCACCATTACCTCAAATGCTATATCTTGTTAAAATTATAAAATGTAAAACAAAAACTCTACACATAATTGATATATAAGCTATACATAAAAAGCAGACTAGCTTAGATACAGTTTAACCAAACCTAAGAACTAACATACGAATACAACCTCCAGGGATTTAAATGCAATGTCAATGCTCATCTCTTGACCACTTGACTCTAGTTCTTTCTACACTACCCTTTCCTTTCTCTCCACCTTTGCAACTGTCATCACACCTGTATTCCCATCCTTCTCTTGCTCCTTTCTTACTGGTTCGTCTTTCTCTTCATTCTCTTCACTCTCTCCTATCTAATCTTTTGACTCTTATGTAACCCCCTGCACATCAGTGGCGTTACCGCCTTGCTCGGGGTGATACGATTAAAAAAAAAAAAGTTTTTAATTGAATAAAATTAACGCGAACTACCGCGTGAAAACCCGATAGCTTAAACATGGCATGTGAAGATGCGATATTCGAAAAATGATGAAAACGACATAGCTAAAAGAAAAACAAAAAACATTATATCTGTACAAAATCACAACATTATCAATAAATCTCACTGATAATGACTTTTGAGTTTTGTTTAACGGCATATCAATCTCTGTGGGTTGTTTAATGCCAAAAAGGTGAGATTTTAAGAGATTTTTTAATGTTTAGTTATAGTGAGAAGGTTGATTTAATCAGATTTTCATGAAAATTGTTTTTATTATTTTAGAAAACTGAAGATGTCTTCTAGTTTTGTATTTGCTGGTAACATTTTTTTCTTCAAAAATGTGTTATGGTAATAATTTTTTCCTGTAATAATTGTTTCCTAATAATGTATTATTGGTGATATTTTTTCTTCAAAAATGTATACTTTTCTATAAAAGTCTATTTTTATATATATATTTCTATAAATGTCTATTTTTATACTTTCATAGTGTTTTGACTCCAGTTTGGGGGGGGGCGGTTAACTATTTGTCCATAGCTGGGACTCTAACAGGTGGTACCACTCCGGGTCAGGGTGGACCTAGGAACAACAGCAATTAAGAGGTGCTCCTCACAACCTCCCAATCAGAGGCCTTGCTGCCGGGAGTTTACAGTCATACCCAGGACCAACGCCTTTTGCCAACGGTAAACACTCAGATGTCAATATATATAATTTATATTCAAATTCTCAAGGAAATGGTGTAAAATATACTTTTATAAATCTAAACGTATTTTTATAAATTTAACCCTCTAGGGCCATTCGTATCATATTTGATACAGTATGAAAACAAGCCTTGAAAGAAATATTTTCCTGAAAATTTTTTTAAGAGAAATATTTTATAAATTTCAAATGAAAGCAGTACTGACTGCTCAGTCAATGAATACCAAATGTTTCCTTATAGGGAAATACCAAATGTTTCTTTATAGGGAAATACTGTATCAAATATGATACGAATGGCGCTAGAGGGTTAAACATCCTTAGCAAAGAACTTTCTTCTGTCTTCAACCAAATTTCTGTATACATTGATACATACATAAAAAAGGCTAATCCCTAGTATAGTTAGACAATATAGTTTGAATCGTGCAGTTAGACAATCCCTGTTGGAGACGCCTGCTCAGGCACATTTATGTTTTTTTTTTTCCGACATCTATAGAGCCCACATATGGCTTGTACTGCAACTGGGAAAGACGGCGTTATTTAGCGTGACCAACACTCGGAACAAAGACAGCACGCACATACCATCGATCATGATGACTTGTGATTTCGTTCTTGGGATTTCCGTCTACCCAATTTCACACACAAAGCTTAGATCAACGCGTAGTGTGGTTTTCAAACTGAAATCGCCTCCCCCAGACTGATAATATCAACAAAACGACCATAGTGGTTGTGCGCTGTTGTGCAGGGGATATCGGCTAGGAATGGGAAATCGAAAAGCCGAGTTCAAATTACAGTTGAACTCGTTGCATTCACCTACGCGTAAAGTTATGGGTTAAATAGCACGACAAATTGGGTTCTTATAGCCTATAGAAAAAAATCATTAACCCTCTAGGGCCATTCGTATCATATTTGATACAGTATTTCCCTATAAGGAAACATTTGGTATTCATTGACTGAGCAGTCAGTACTGCTTTCATTTGAAATTTATAAAATATTTCTCTTAAAAAATTTTTCAGGAAAATATTTCTTTCAAGGCTTGTTTTCATACTGTATCAAATATGATACGAATGGCCCTAGAGGGTTAATAATATAATATGATTAAGGCTTCTACTTGTCATAAAGTGGGGGATCAGTTCTATATTGTTATGAAGTAATAAACAGATCCCCCACTAATATGATACGAATGGCCCTAGAGGGTTAAATAGAATAAAGATATGAAAGAGATTGAATAAGTTCAAAGGATAATAGGGAGTAAGGAAGAAGAGCAGAAAGAAGAGGATAAAAAATAAAGAAGAACAAAAGAAAAAAATAGGTAGATGAAGAAAAGTTTTAGAAGAAAGAAAACAAATAGAAAATAAGAATAAAAACGAGAGAAAGAAGAATAAAAAAAAATGAAAAACTAAGTGAAGAACGCAGAAAAGAAGAATGAAAGGAAAGATCAAAAGATGAAGAAAACGAATGAAAAAATGAAAAAAGTGCATCTCCCTCTAATCATGGGTTAAATAGCACGACAAATTGGGCCTATAGAAAAAATCATTAATTAAATTAACATATGAAAATTGGGTTCTATAGTCTATAAAAATTATCAAATATTTTTTCATGTTTCTTTCGAGACATGATCGCCAAAGCGTGTATCACGTATGGCTTTTAACTAACTGAGATTCGAACTCGGGTTTTATGGTCAAGCGAACGAACGTTCTAACCTGTCGGTCATATATATAAATATGCGGGTGTATAAAATGGTGTCTTTTTGGAAGATCGATGTGAACAAATAATCGACAATTAATCTGTATGACTTCGAAATCCTTTGTATTTATCTTTGTTTAAATTTGCTGTAAAGCGAACGTTTGCCTCATGAAAGAGAAAATTAACTCGTATCATTCTGGCTTTCCTAACCAGTAGCGCTCTTAAACAACGAGCAACAGTTAAACTAGATTGACGAACGGCGTCATATTTTTCTTGGAAAACTCAGGTCACGTTTCTCAAGCAATGATAGCCCACAATGTACGTCATACATTAGGTTACAGTCTTCGGACTGAAGTTGTAAAGCCTTGGCGTAACATCTGTTCGGTTAATTGAGGCGAAAAAGAACGACCGACCCGTTTCTCGTGAAAGGTGCTGGTGATAAACAGAGTATTCTATTCGGCGAGGTGTAAATATTAATACTTTCCTGTAATGAAACAATGCACACATAGTAATCGTCGGGGCTGATAAAGAAGACACTGGTTTGTTTGTTTTCTCTTCTTAGATGGACAATCGTTAGAGGAGCTGATCAAAAAATCGATATATGAAAAAGAAACTGAAAACAAGCGTGTTTTTAATTTAATTCCTATTTTTCTGATTACTATTCGTTTTTATCTCCTTTTTTTTCTTTTGTTATCTTTTCCTTCCTCTTCCTCTTTCTCATCTTATTCTTTTTTTTAATTCTTTCATTCGTCTTCTTCATCTCTTGATCTTTCCTTTCATTTTTTATTTTGTGCATTCTTCACCTACTTCTTCATTTTTTTATTCTTCTTTTTCTCGTTTTTATTCTTATTTTCTACTTGTTTCTTTTTTTTCTTCTTGTAAACCTTTTCTTCATCTACCTATTTTTTTTTTTTTTGTTCTTCTTCTTTTTGGTTTTCTCCTTCCTGCTCTTTTATCCTGCTCTCTATTATTTTTTTGTTAACTCATTCAATTTCTTTCATATTTTAATTCATTTAATGATTTTTTTCTATTATTCCTCTACCTCTATAGCTATTTCTCACCATCCCTACACTTTCTTTTTTTCTCCCGTCATCTTTATTCTACATCCGCTTCTTCCATTTTTAGCTTCAATTTTTTTCAGTCAATTTCTTATTTCTCTGTTGAAAACATTTAAGAGATAGAAATAGGTAAGATAAATGTGGTTTTAAACCGAGATTTCTTCTTCATCTTTCTTTTTTTCTCACTTGTTTTATTTTCACTCCTTCTCATCTGATTCTTTCCCATTTCTTCCCCATTTCTTTATAGCTACAAAAATCGTCCCTATTTCTCTCTCTCCCTCTCTCCTCATTCTCTCCTCATTCTCTCTCTTTTTCCCCCTATCTTTCCAGTATTTTCATTCTGCACTTCACGCCCCTCTTTCCCGAAAGATCCCGCCTATTTTTCTTCTCTTTCTTACTCTCTCCTTTCATTGCATCCCTCGGGAATAACTGCGCCGTATTTATTTTTAGTTTTCTTCTTCTTCATCCATAACTAATTCGATTTTGCTCAATAAGTTTCTTCTCTTCAACTTCCTAATATGTTGCTTTCACCACTTTTTTTTTCATTATCTGAATTGAAAAACTATTAAAACTATTTTTTATATTATTCCAAATCTCTCATCGACTGATTTCTTCCCTGTTTTGCAGGACTATATTTCAATTCCCTGTAAATTCACCACGGGTTTTTAATGATTTCATTTAGAATAATGATGTCCGAAAATTCTGTCAATGTAAAAATACATCAATTCTCTGATTAAATTTCGAATTCTAATTTTTAAAAAATATTTCCAAGAACCATTTATTTGAAATGAAAGAAAGAGAATCCACTGATAAAAAATACTTTCTTTTGATTGAAGAATATAACAAAACAAAAACTTAAACCAAGCAGACCATCTCGTTCGCCATCTTGAAGATTACCTTTGCACAAGTAGTCATCGTTTTATGACCGTTAGCTATTTGAAATTTAATCCAAAGGGAACTGACATGACATCTTATGGAACGAATAATCCTCAACGATCGATATTGTTGATTAATCTACTGAGATCGGGTTGGTACCTGAACATGTTGTAGCTATCGGCATTACATGGCCAATTACATACAAATATTCTGGGTTAACCACATAGAGGCGCTGCGCTCGGTTTAGAAGTAAAGATGGCGTCGACGTTGAACTGTTCGGCTGACTCATTGAAAAATTAATATGTATGGTTGATTACCTGAGAATATGTACTCTTTATTTCAACATGATCGTTTGTGCTAACAAGACACTGCTTTATTTTCAATTCACGGTGACTCTTTATGTTCGTGATTACCTGAACACGCGTTGCTGTCGGCATTACAACAACCATCGACGTTATGGGCAGGAATTAAAACGATCTAATAATAACGCTTAAAGTTATTGTGAACAAACTGTTTACACACCTCTGCATGCACACACACACGCGCGCGCGCAAGGTGCGATGAATAAATTGTCGCCATTTTATATTTTTAATTTTGCACATGCACGTTGCTTGGTTTTGATTTTATCGACTGCATTTTATAGTAGGGTCAGTTGGGCACAATCTATGAGAAAAAAAAAGCACCATGACGCAATTCACTTCGCTAGAACTTTGGAAACGGCATGCTCTACTGCTTGGCATTCGCGATAGAAGCTCCAATACGAATATTTCAACGTGTTTAGGTGTCAATCTTAAGACAGGGCAGAAGATTCGGAAAGAGTTTGATGAATCTAATGGTGATTATGAATGTACAGCAGATCGGAAAACTGACTCTGATCATTCTGATAAAAAAAGGGCTCTCGAATTTGTTTGTGAGGGAATCAGACTCAGCCCGGAGGCTTAGATCAAGTGCCTTAAAAAGATAGCGCTGCCTGGTTCAAGTGGGTTGCTACTGGAAGACTATATCTTGCAACAGGACTCTGTACTATGCCACACTAACAGGAGAACCAGTCATCCTTGTCAGACAATTTCGATGACTCCATCTCCACTTACCTCTAGCTACCTAACCCTCCCCAGACTTAATTATTATGTGTAGGGCACAGTTAAGTGAAAGACCAAGGCAACCTTTTATAACACCAAAGATGAACTGAAGTCAAGAATTATTGCTGTATTCACCAACTGAAACAAGAAGATCGCCCATAAAAGATGCAGGATATTTTCAAGTCGTATTGAGGCTGTGGTTGAAGCCAATGGCAATTTTATTAAGAAATTTAGTATTTCAAGATATTTTTGTGTCTTGTGGATAAATATATTTGTTGAAATGAGATGTCAGTGTTTTATATTTCTGCTTGCGTAATTGACACGACAATTTATCCATCACACCCTGAATGTGGGTGTGTTTGCGTGCGTGTGTGTGTGTGTGCGTGCGTGTGTGCTTGTGCGTGTCTCTTTCTGTGAGTGAGTGCGTGTGTGTATGTGCGTATGTACGTCTGTGCTTGCTTGCGTGTGTGTGTGTGTGTGTGTTTGTGTGTGCGTGTTTGTGTGTGTGCCTATTTGTGTGTGTGCGTATTTGTGTGTGTGTGCGTGTCTGTGTGTGTGCGCGTGTGTGTGTGCGCGCGTGTGTATATGTGCGTGTTTGTGTGTGTGCGAGTGCATGTTTGTGTGTGTGTTTTTGTGTGCGCGTGTGTGTGTGTGTGTGCATGTGTGTGTGCTTGTTTTTGCATGTGTGTTTGTGTGTGTGCGTGAGCGTGTGTATGTGTGTATGTGTGTGTGTGTGTGTGTGTGTGTGTGAAGAAAAGAAAAGAAAATGAAGAGTATAACGAAATGCACATTTATGATGAATGCAAAAAAAATGCATCAGTAAACGTAGGTGTGGTTTATAGAATTGTTCAGTTAGTTGCCATCCGTGATACACGCTTGGGTGATCATGTTTTTTTTTATTCATGATTGACGAGGAAGAACATTTTCCAAAAGTACGTTGCCATCTCTTTCTGCGGTAGACTGGTTGCCAATCAAGGCTATAGAGCCCAATCTGTCCTGCTACGTAACACATAGCTGAAGGGAGCGGAGATGGATTCATACCTTTCACAACTGTATTTGCACGTAAGTGAATGGAACGAATTCGACTGGAATTCTAACTCGTCTCTTTGGTCTCTCATTCCGATCCGATATCCATTTCACCACAATGCACCGTCATGAGGGATATGATCTCCGTAATAAAATTTCTGCTTTTACAGAGGAGATTATCGTTGTTAACGATGAAGATTATTGTTTTGAGAAATGAATGTAACGTGTTTTGAATCCTGTCTCCAAAACATCACCATTACATGTCAAACTAATTCATGTACATCTCCGGTCTTTTGAACAGGAGTAGGGTTGCCCCCTTGTTTTTATTTAGGATTGAGCTTCACGTTCCCTCTAAATTATTTTCCTTCCTTTTCATTCCCGATAGTCCCTGACGTGGAATGTGTATTGTGGTGCAGTGGATATCGGCTCGGAACGAAAAATCGGCTCGGATATATACATATATATATATATATATATAAAATATATATATAAATTATATAATCATCCGTAGACAGATCTGTTTCGCTGTATGACAGCTCATCAGTACGGTTAGACTCCGATTGCTTTTTAACCCAGGATTGAAACCCGACCGAATTGGCGTCAGTCGGCGATTCTATCTCTGGGCTATGGGCGTTCGGTAGAAGAAGGCAGAGTTTTTAGCGCGTATATTATCATTATACACGCCCAATAGCCAGAGTGATCTAATTCATTAGTGAATCAGCGATGCGTACATGCCAGAGTACCTACTGTTTTTCAAAGTCTCCCATTCTTCCAGAGTTCTCAATCAGGGTGTGAGAGCGTAAATAGTCATCCGCAGACAGATCTGTTTCGCTGTATCCCAGCTCATCAGTACGGTTAGACTAAAACATATATATATATATATATATATATATATATATATAATATCGTTATATATATATATATATATATATATATATATATATATATATATATATATAAAAACATTATGAGCATATATGGTAGTCTGTCTTTTCTCCAAATAATATGCGACAGGTTGTACTAGATTGCATGGGAGAATTAGCAAAGAAATAAAAATTATATCTTCTCAGAAACTATTAGATTCTTATCGGTTAAAGAGATTGAATGTTCACTTCAGGCAAAAGCGGTGGGAGTTCGAATCCTCCCGAGAACCTACTTATTTCCAGTCTGGCACGAGTAAATCCATATTTTGGGTATAATCTAGATCGCCGTAAACGGAAAGCAGCGGTTAGTGTAACGGATATCAGCACGGAAAGTGGTCCCGATGTGCTCTGTTCAAATTACCATGCCATTCTTATGCATTCACTTTCTCACAAAAGTCCGTTGTTTCCACCAACAGCTATGCATTAGGTCGCAGAGTAAACTGCGTTTTCTAAACTTTTTAATCTTAATCATTTCCCCTTTAAGCAAGGCGATAACACCACTAAGACGCAACGGTTTACAGTAAATTGGAAAGAATAAGAAGGCATAAGGGACGAAAATGACAATAAAAGTACGGAATTCAGGAAAACTGAAGATGGCGATTAATGTTACATTTAAATCTTTGAATTTTGTGGCCAGGGTGAGGTGCGATGTGTAACCAAACTGGAAAGCAGTGGTGACCAAGGTGGGTGAAGCGAATAACCAAGGCAGTGGATGATTACGGTGGAAACGCAGTAGATGTAAATACGCGGTATGCAGTGCGTCGACCAGAATTGGTTGAATTTGATGACAAAACAGGATGCGATGAATGACTAGAGATGATGGTCACCAAGAAAGGTGACCAAGGTAGGTTGTAGTAAATGGATCCGAATGAGTCGTGGTGTGAGATCAATTTGGGATAGAGTCGGTGACAAGGGCGGGATGCACTGAATGGTCAGAGGTCGGTGCAGTGAGTGACAAAGACGAGATGCATTCGTGATGACGCTTGGTCGTAATGCTTTCGTGCTCTTCGCCCTCTACAACAATTCCCTACCTGCTTTCTAAATCAGCATTGAATCCATAGCAAAATCTACTGCTAAGAAGATTGGGTCACTATGTCGATCCAGGATGTTTTTTCCACCTGAATCCATCCTGCATATATACAAGTCAACCATCCGTCCGTGCATGGAGTACTGCTGCCATTTATGGTCAGGTGCCCCTGCCGTTCTCCTCAGTGTTCTTGACAAGCTCCAAAGGAGAGTCTGTAATGTGATAGGTACTGATCTGGCGACTCGACTGCAGCCACTTTCCCATCGTCGAAATGTGGCCTCCCTCTGTCTCTTCTATAAATACTTTCATGGCTTCTGCTCGGATGAGTTTAAGTCACTGATGCCTCCTCAACAGGTGTTTACCCGTGCAACCAGACTGGCAACTGGGTCCCACCCATTCACAGTCAGGTTAGCCAAATGCAGACGACAATTCTACTCCTGCAGCTTCCTCTCTCGCACTTCCCGCCTGTGGAACTCACTCCCGTATTCTTGCTTTCCTTACGGCTACGACCTCCAGAAATTTAAAAGCAAAGTTAATACTCACCTACTAACCACTGGACTCTAGCTCTCTCCCCTCCCCTGTATAATCTTCACTTTCTCTCCGCCCATGTATCTGTCATTGCACCTGCTTTCTCAGCTTTCTATTGTTCCTTTCTAACTAGCTTGTACTCCTCACTCTTTTCTAATTAATCTTTCTACATTTATCTAACCCCCTGCACATCAGTGGCGTTTCTGCCTTGCTCGGGGTGAAATGATTAAAAAAAAAAAAATTATTCTCTTAGACTGGTTGACAACTCTTTCTGTTCTAATATTTACCTATAGCTGGAACATTCATTTTAAAGGCAACAACAAAAAGACACCCATTTCAAGGAAAATCGGAAGTACACTACCGGCCATAATTATTAGGCTACTCCAGTGTTTTAAAAAGGATGTATTTCATTCTATTTTTTAGTATTTATTGCCAAGTGAAAAATTGTAAATGTAAATAGAATGGTTATTTTGTTAATATTGCACAAAAACATGAATTTTTGTTAATATTACACAATAACATGAATTTATGAATATTAATAACGAGCAGTATAACCCGGCGTTGCTCGGGTGTAATGAAAGCTTTAAAACTAATTCATGGTCCTGGAGCTCAGACTCTTTGGACGTTGTCACGAAAGACTAAAAAGCAATAGTTGTTTCCAGTTAAAGCGAAACCGTAAACTGAAAGGAAATTGAATGTATATAAGTCAAATTTTGATTTCCTGGTATCGATATCAAATAAGTTTTTTTGGCTGAGACTAAGAACTACAATTATACCTACTTAGAGACAAACCCGAAGCAAAAACTAAAATAAAAGGACTGAAAAAAATACAAACATAAAGGCAGATAAACAGACACACACAAACATCTTGCCTTTTATATATATATATATATATATATATATATATATATATATATACATATCATCGATTTTCTGCACTATTGTAAAAACTGCAACCTTGAAACTTCTGAATATCGTTTCTTATGTCTTTGTCTATGAGTGTATCAAATTTGATTAAAATCGGACCACTCCTTCTATAACCCTATTTTTTCGATTATCGATTTTCGATATTTCTTGGGTGTACCTCGACACAAAACCTAGCTAAGAAGACTTAGAGACGCTTATAGTACAACTGTGTAAATTTTCAAGAAAATCGGTTCAGCCGTTTCGGAGTCTATAGATAACGGACACACACACACACACACACACACACACACACATACACACATACACACAGACAAAGTTCCATTTATAAATAAGTTTAGATACATTACCTATATTGCAGTTTCATCAATGAAAGAATGAAGGAAATTTAGGGTAATTAGGACAAGTTCATCTTTGCTTCCTTGCCTTGTAAAATTTTGCAAAGTAATAATAACAAAAGAACCGTTCTATTTTCATTTGGCAATAAATTGTATGAAATACATAATTTCTTTTAAAAAAAAACTGGCGTGGTCTAATAATTATGGCCGGTAGTGTAATATTAACATAAGAAAGAGTCAGCTGAATGTTTGGAAACGAGGAAAGTAGACCTGGAGAAATTAACTCTCAAATGTCCATCCTATAGTTTTCTCATGATTCTTCAGTAGAACAACATCTTTTTGCTTTAAGTTACTTATTCATCTGGTCATCATTCACTGTTATATAGATTAAAAATTCTCAGTCAGTGTTATATATGATTCATGCTTGAGCAATCATGTCTCGAAAAAGACATGATTGACTGGGCAGAAAGTTTCTTGCAGTTAGTTGCCATTTATTTCTGCAGAAGACTGATTACCACCCAAGGTTATAGAATACAATTTTTCCTGCTATTTAGCCCATAGCTGGCGGGAAGAGATGGATTCATACCTTTCGCAAGTGTACTTGCGCGTAAGTGAATGCAATGAATCCAGCTGGAATTCGAACTCAGCTCTCCGATTTCCCATTCCAAGACAATATCCAGTGCGCCACAACGCACACATTACTAAACAGGTTGTTTTCTTTTTTCTAACGATATTTTAATATTTCTTAATATTTTCTTGGTTTTTGATAGGCATTTTTCTCTATTCTTATTCGTCGTTGGCAATTAGTGTTGTTAAAGTTCGTTAACTTGATGGGCTGGTTAGCTAATGTCGCTTACGATCCATTTCACCACCGTAATCGCTATGCTAGATGCCCTTAGAAATTACAAATGTTTAACAATGACGTGTATTACTCGTCAAAACAAACTCCTGTTCGTAATATCCCTTTTTATTCTTATATTTTACTTTAAATTATTCCAAGATGTTTAAACCAACCAACCACTGACATTAACATTTCGAAATGAACGCAGAATGACATCGAATGTACCTCTTGCTTTTACGAATGACTTACACATGACCGCCTCGCCCTATAATAATTAAGAATCTTATCTCGTAGGCCATTTTCTTCTATGTGCCATGTTCGTTCAGGACGTAGGCGATCATGACTTACACAAGGCCGCCTTGCCCAATAAAAATAAAGAATTTTATCTTGTAGACATTCTTCTATGTGCCATGTCCTTTCAGGACGTAGGCTATCGTGACTTACACATGGTCGCCTTTCCCCATAATAATGAAGAAAACTCGTAGACCATCTTCTTCTAAGTGCCATGTCTCTTCAGAACATAGGTGATCATGGATTTCCACATCCCCTTATCTCTTGTCGCTTTTAATATCATTTCTCCTGTTATCCCTTCAATCCCTGCTCCACCATCTATTTGTTCAAATATTAGGTATGTCATTCGTTTTTTTCACTTGTCTCTCTTCCTCTTAATCTGTTTTGTGAGTATCATGTTTTCCAAGCCGTCCTTACTCAATACATTTCTCGGAAGCTTCTGCTGTCTTTTCCTGATGTTAAGCATCAGCTTCCATTTTGTGTCCATTCCCTCGAAGACTTCGTCATTGCTTGCGTGTTTTGTCCATGGTATCCCCAGCATCCTTTTGTAGAACCTCATTTCGGTTGCTTCAGGTCTTTCTTTTATCTTTGATGAGATTGTCCATCATTCACTGCCATATTAAAGAACAGGCGTCACATTACGATCCAGTACTCTCTTCTTTGTTTCCAGCGAAATTTTCCTGACTCTGCTTAGCATTTGAAAAGAATCCTTAGCCATACCAATAGGCCTATGGATCTCAGTGTCGTACTTTACGTTCTCTGTTAGAACAATTCCCAGGTATTTAAATTTCTGCACTTGTTTGATTTTAGTATCACCGGTCTGTAGTTGGCATTTTATACTGATGACCATACATTGAGTTTTCTTGTAATCTATATGTAGTTCTTTCTTTCCGCTTTCTTTAACTGCTTCTTTTAGGAAGTCTTGTAGTTTCTGAATATAGCATTTTCTGCCATTTTAAAGGACGTACATCACATCCAGTATTCCCGTCTTTGTTTCTAGCGACATTTTCCTGTCTCTTAATACTCTACTTAGCTTCTGGAATGCATCTTTGGCCATGTCAATACACCTTCGGATCTCCATATCGCACTTTCTATACTCTGTTATTATATATAAACTGATTCCTCATTTTTGGCCATGCTAGTTTCTATACATTTATATTCTAGATTTATGGGCTTGAGCTAGTGGATGACAGAACGGGGGTTGCGTGGAGTAGCAGGAGAAAGCATAATAAGAGCCAGCAGAGACAGGGAAACGTGGAAAACCATGATCGCCTACGTCCTGAAAAGACAGGGCACATAAAAGAAGAAGAACATATTTCTGTGACCCGTCAGAAATATGATGGATATCAAAAACAGTGACCGTCAAAAGTTTGATCAATATTAAAGGTAGCAAATATAAACAGTGACCAACAAAATTGTGATTGACATTAAAGGCAGCCAGTTTGAAAAGCAATAACCAGCAAAGATGATTGACAGATGTGTTTTACCACAGTTGACAAAATTAAACGAAAACCAGATAAAGCAAAAATGTGTGGAAATTTCAGGTTATAAATTGTTTTTTTTTCTAGATCTGAACACCAAAAGAACACAGAGAAGAGAGAAAAAGAGAAAACAACTTTCGCAAGTCAGCAACTCCCGACAGCTCCATCGTGTGTGCGTGATTATCTCTGGCTACGTCTTCTTCTACACAACCGTCACCGATGACGGAATAATAATAGATTCCAATCCCGTTATTCATCAGGATCAACTGGGACTTTTTTTAAATATATATATAAACACAAACTTATTACTATACTCGTTTCGAAAAACCCTCCGCGTATATACTTGGAAGGAAAAAATGGTTGTAAAAAAAAGAAAGAGCTAAACACATGAACATCAGCCAAAGCGATTTGGACCGAGTCAGCACGTAATCCAAAGAAAAAACCCAAGACGAGTAATCAATGACAAAAAGTGCTCAATACTTAAGCAGAGCAGAATAAGTAAATTAAACTTAGTGAGCCAACAAACCTACCAAGGTTTCACCTAAACGGATCGAGTCACTTTTTTGAGGTTAACATGCTGATGTACAGCAGAAAGGAGTCTCTCAGATGATTGAGAGATCTGTTTTATTTTAGAGGCGTTGAAATTCACAAGCTATTTCTTACTCTAGTAATCAAAAGATTTTAGGTCACTTCTGAGATCTGATGTCAATTAGACTACATCAAAACTATGAGACTTACTATTCTTCTTTTATGTGCCATGTCCCTTCAGGACGTAGTCGATCATGGCTTTCCACGTTTTTCTATCCCTAGTTGTTCTGAGCACGCCTTCTCCTGTTACACTGTGCAAACCTCGTTCTGTTATCCAACTGATTAGGTCCTTCAAATATGTTATCCGTTGCTTTCCCCTGTCTCTTTTCCTCTCTATCTGGCCTGTTAGTATCAGGTTCTCCAGGCCCTCCTTCCTCATTGCATGTCCCAGGAACTTCAGCTGTCTCTTCCTGATGCTCAGTATTAATTTCCTTTTTGTTTCCATCATTTCCAAGACCTCATCATTGCTCACACGCTCGATCCATGATATTCGCTGCATCCTTCTGTAGAACCACATTTCAGTTGCTTCAAGTTTTTCCTTCATCTTTGATGGTATTGTCCAGCATTCGCTGCCATATTGAAGGACGGACATCACGTAGCAATCCAGTACTCTCTTCCTAGTTTCTAGCGAAATTTCCGTTTCTTAATATCTTACTCAACTTCTGGAATGCTTCCTTCGCCATGCCATTTCGCCTTCGGATCTCTGTGTCACACTTTCCGTCTTCTGTTATAACGCTTCCCAGGTATTTAAATTTTTCTACCTGCTTGATTCTGGTATCCCCGACCTGTATTTGGCATATTGGGCTGCCTTTTTACTGATGACCATGCATATATTAGGGTTGCTGAAAAATATACCAGCTGCTATATTTAATAGGATTGCTGAAATATAACGTTACATTCGACCTTTTGAAACAGCCCCCCTCTGACAATATTACACTTATTCCAGCAACCCTTCCAGTCCTCAAATGTCTCTGCAAAATTATCTGCAAAGACATCAGCTGTTCTCGTCAAATCTTCCCTAAATCTCGTCAACGGGACTTCAACGAGCCGAATCTAGATTGTAGTCGTGGGAGCCAAGGACATACATGGGTAATGCGATATTTTGCAAAACGTTAAATTAAGTAAAATTACGAACCTGACAAGTTAAGCATATACTCTACCAGGAATTGAAAAACCCAATAATATATATATATATATATATATATATATATATATATATATTTTTTTTTTTTTTTTTTTAATTCAGATACTTCAATCCAAGGGGAAAAAGCAGGAAGGTAAATTTCAAAAAACCCGATCCTAATTAATATTAAAAATTTATTTTAATATTAAAAAATGATACAGGAAGAGAGCTCCATGTAATAAAATATTACAGAGCAAATATATATTAAAAAAGGATTAACATCAACATCTTTGAATTAATCCTTTTTTAATATATATATATATATATATATATATATATATATATATATATATATATATACAAGCTTTTACAGAGGAATCGCAAACATACCAGAATAACCCATTGCGACAGTCTACACGCTGACGTCTCTTCTGTTTGATTGACCAGTCCAATCCCATTGGTTATACATATAGGGTGGTAATAAAGTTACTATGCAGTTATTTACAATAGCAATTAACTCAAAGCAATTATACAAACTCTTTCAGAGGCATTGCAATCATACCAGAATAACCCATTGAGACAGTCTACACCGTAGTTTCTTAACCGGTGTTCCTCGAAACCCTAGGATTTCGCAAAAGATCGTTAAGGTGATCCACGAGAAACAGTGATAAATATGTGAATGCATTTTTGATTGGTTTTTGTTTAATTTTATATTCGTCATTTTACTAAACACTAACTGCATATCCTTGTTATTTTAATAATAATAATATTGGCAATTTATTTTTATTTTCGTGTGTATTTACAGACTTTGTTGAACATGAAAATTTTGTTGTGATGTCTCATAAAAAAGTAATATGATTTTCTTTTGCATTACCAATAAATTTGACAAATTAGAGGGGTTTTTTTTCGTAAATTAGTTTTCCGAAAAAAAAAGAATTTTACATTTACTACGTGACACATGATAAAAATATAAAATAGATATCACTATAATGGTATATACTAATTTTTATTCAAGGGTTCCATTGGGCATGAAAACAATTCCAAGGGTTCCACAAGGGTAAAAAAAGCTGAGAAACGCTGGACACGTTAATGTCCCTTCTGTTTCGTTGACCAGTTCAGTCACATTCGTTATTAATACAGTGTGACAATAAAGTCTTTATACAATTACTTCTTCCTCTTCTTTATGTGCCGTATCCCTTCAGGACGTAGGCTTTTATGAACTTTTACTTGCCCCTGTCCTTTGTTTCTCTGAATATTATTCTTCTTGGCATCTTTTCTAAACCCTTCTCTACCATTCATCAAATATGATTCGCACTGCTTGCCACTGTCTCTCTTTCCCTCTATTCGTCTTGTGAGTCTTAGATTCTCTGAACTCATCTTCCTCATTATGTGTCCCAGAAACCTCAGCTGTCTCTTCCTGGTGCTAAGTATAAGTTTTCTTCTTGTTTTCATCCTTTCCAACACTTTGTTGTTGCTCACGTGCTCGGTCCATGGTATTCTCAAAATCCTACAGTTACGTACAATAACAATTAAGACAAAGTCATTAATCGACAATCCAGAAATTTATTATTAAAATGATTCTGGTTAATAACGGCTTAATTACGAGAATGTAAAGACGGAAAGTGCGACACTGAGATCCGAAGGTGAATTGGCATGGCGAAGGAACTATTCCCGAAGCTGAGTAAGGTATTAAGAAACAGGGCGATCTCGCTAGAAACAAGGAAGAGAGTACTGGATTGCTACGTGATGTCTGTCCTTCAATATGGCAGTGAATGCTGGACAATACCATCAAAGATGAAGGAAAAACTTGAAGCAACTGAAATGTGGTTCTACAGAAGGATGCTGCGAATATCATAGATTGAGCATGTGAGTAATGATGAAGTCTTGGAATTGATGGAAACAAAAAGAAAGTTAATACTGAGCATCAGGGAATATACAGCTGAAGTTCCTGGAACATGCAATGAGGAAGGAGGGCTTGGAGAATCTGATACTAACAGGCCAGATAGAGAGACAAAGAGACAGAGGAAAGCAACGGATAACATATTTGAAGGACCTAATCAGGTGGATGACGGAACGAGGATTGCATGGTGTAAAAGGAGAAGGCGAGCTCAGAGCCACCGGGGATAGGGAAAAGTGGAAGGCCATGATCGCCTACGTCCTGAAGAGACAGGGCACATAGAAGAAGAATCTCGAAAAAATATTTTGAGGTCATCGATATTTCCCGGTTTCAAATTCTTTTTTTGTATAATCATATCGCCCCAAGCAAGGCATTTTACTGCCACTATTTGGCAGGGAGTTACATAGGAGGAAAATTATGAGAAAGAGTGACAGGTTACAGGGGGTGTCAAGAAGAGGGTAAGAGAAGGATGAGGATACTGATGAGAGTGGAGTGGAAGGAGAAAGGAGCATGAGAGAGAGGGTGCAAGTAAGTGAGATGACTATTTACTTTACATTTAAATTCTTCAAGATTGTAGCTGTCGGGAAAGCAAGCATACGGAAGGGAATTCCACAGGCGGGAAGTTATCGTACGTCTGGTTGCAATAGAATAGTTTGATATGTTTAGGGTCTTTATATATATATATATATTCCGAAAATTACATTTCGTTGAATAACTACTTCAACGAGAATTCTCTCGCTTCATCAGCAACGATCCGAAACAAAAATTTATTAATTCAAATATGTTACAAAAATTCACATACCGCGAGGAGCTCAAAAACATATCTATACACAGGAAACTTTTAAAAAAAGGAGGGGGAGGGATTAAGAAGGAAAAAAATTATTTAAAATTTGTTGTCCAGACATAAAAAAGGGGCAGAGACAGGAATTCATGACTCCATATTAGAAGAAAACTGTTTCATTATATCTGTATTAAAGAATAAAGAGTCAAAATTTCATATATATATATATATATATATATATATATATAATTTGGAAAATCTTTATATGCATTCTGATAAATAAGTAAATTTTCTAAAATTTGCAAGTGACCATCACTAAAAAAACGCTTGTAAAATAATATTTATTTTAACAGGTTATTTAAGATATTCGTCACGTAAATTTTAGAATTTAATAACGACAAAATAGACTAAAACATTTGGATACATATAATTTTTAATGAAATCATCTTGGAATAATTTTAACTTCACACAGGAAGAAAATTATAAACGTTAGTAAATTAATCGATGCATTATTCTATCCGAGTGAACAAATATTTTAGCGAAGTTTTTAGTGTAAATAGCCATATTAATAAAAGAGTGATTAGTGTAAATAGGCATGTTAATAAATGAGTGATTAGTGTAAATAAGCATCTTAATAAAATACTGATTAGTGTAAATAAGCATGTTAATAAAAGAGTGATTAGTGTAAATAATCATATTAATAAAAGAGTGATTAGTGTAAATAATCATATTAATAAAAGAGTGATTAGTGTAAATAATCGTATTAATAAAAGAGTGATTAGTGTAAATAAGCTTATTAATAAAAGAGTGATTAGTGTAAATAAGTATATTAATAAAAGAGTGAATAGTGTAAATGGACATGTTAATAAAAGATTGATTAGTGCAAATAAGCATATCAATAAAAGAGGGATCAGTGTAAATAAGTATATTAATAAAAGAGTGATTAGTGTAAATAATCATATTAATAAAAGAGTGATTAGTGTAAAAAAGCATATTAATAAAAGAGTGATTAGTGTAAATAAGCATATTAATAAAAGAGGGATTAGTGTAAATAAGTATATTAATAAAAGAGGGATTAGTGTAAATGGACATGTTAATAAAAGATTGATTAGTGCAAATAAGCATATCAATAAAAGAGGGATCAGTGTAAATAAGTATATTAATAAAAGAGTGATTAGTGTAAATAATCATATTAATAAAAGAGTGATTAGTGTAAAAAAGCATATTAATAAAAGAGTGATTAGTGTAAAAAAGCATATTAATAAAAGAGGGATTAGTGTAAATAAGTATATTAATAAAAGAGGGATTAGTGTAAATAAGTATATTAATAAAAGAGTGATTAGTGTAAATGGACATGTTAATAAAAGATTGATTAGTGCAAATAAGCATATCAATAAAAGAGGGATCAGTGTAAATAAGTATATTAATAAAAGAGTGATTAGTGTAAATAATCATATTAATAAAAGAGTGATTAGTGTAAAAAAGCATATTAATAAAAGAGTGATTAGTGTAAATAAGCATATTAATAAAAGAGGGATTAGTGTAAATAAGTATATTAATAAAAGAGGGATTAGTGTAAATGGACATGTTAATAAAAGATTGATTAGTGCAAATAAGCATATCAATAAAAGAGGGATCAGTGTAAATAAGTATATTAATAAAAGAGTGATTAGTGTAAATAATCATATTAATAAAAGAGTGATTAGTGTAAAAAAGCATATTAATAAAAGAGTGATTAGTGTAAATGGACATGTTAATAAAAGATTGATTAGTGCAAATAAGCATATCAATAAAAGAGTGATTAGTGTAAATAAGCATGTTAATAAAAGAGTGATTAGTTTAAATAAGCATATCAATAAAAGATTGATTAGTGCAAATAAGCATATTACTAAAAGATTGATTAGTGCAAATAAGCATATTAATAAAAGAATGATTCGTGTAAATTAATAAAAGATTGATTAGTGATTAGGAAAATTAATAAAATAACGATTAGTGTAAATAGTCATATTAATAAAAGAGTGCTTAAGACTGATCAATTCTCAGTTTCTAGATACTTTTTAGGTAGGAAGAAATCCTATCATACATATGTGTGATTTTCCTACAAACTTTGGGTGGGGGTGTTTTTGCAGTAATTTCTACAACATCATCTACTAGTCACCAATTCTTTTCTCTTTACAATCTTTATTACCGTTCTTGAGAAAAAACTTCCAACAAATATAAAATGTGATAATCAATGAGTAACAAAGGAAATATGAATTTAAAGAACGATTTTTACAAATCTTTTCTGGCATTAATTAAGGTGTACAATATTAGGATTATTTATTGATTAAAGCAATTAAACGTATACATGATAGAATGCAGAAGAATTAACGACCCTATTCATTTCCCGAAATTCTACCAAATAAACTAAAACCAAAATAATATTGGAAAGAGTTTCTTCTTAGGCCGTGAATATTTCAACAATCAATCATGTTAATTAATATTAACAAGAATCAATACAGTTAAGGGGAAATTAACTGAAAAAATAGTTTCATTTCAACGTTATTCTCATTAGTAAACATCTTTTTTTATTGGTAAATGCTTTACATTCTGTTGCTTTATAGTTGCTGTATTTTATATTAAAGAGAAAATGGGGAAGCGAATGTAATTATACATCGCTATACGTATGCTTGTACCCAAATATAAGTTCCGCCACTTGACCACATCACGTGGTGAGGGAAGGTACATTTGTTTTCAATGTACCAAAGACAAGTTAGCTGTCTAACGTCGCCAGTTAGTTGAGCAAATGTCGTGTTTCGTCTCTGGGTATATTACGATGATCGCAGCATTGGAGAATGAATAAACTTAATTTATCGACTATGGATTTGATCGATATTCTATCTATTCATATACTCATCTATAGATCCGATTTGAAATGGTCAATTACTTCTTAATGACTTTTTCTGATTGGTTGGTCGAAATATTACTTTGTTTGCCAGGCGAATTTTATTATCCGTCTGCTTTCAGATATGGTGAAATATTGGTCTTCTTGTTATTTTATTTATTTATTTCATTATCACCGCAATTTATCCTATTTTAGCAAACCGTTTTGCAAAAAAGTATTGTTGCATATAAATAACCTTCAGCAGGATTAAACAAGACGTTTTAAAGGTCAAATGAACCTTTATGTAGAGCTAACTGCTATCTAGAACAATGGCGTAGACTTGCCACAATAACTACATAGGCAGTCCGTACGGTTATGAAACGAGTAAAATCAACACTAAGAGTAATGGAATCAATAGCCATGTGACCATGGCGAAGGTGGGTTTACAAATTGGTGGTCATAGGTTATGGTTTGACCTCAAGAGAGATGGATTTCGCCAGGTTTACTTGCTCAAGACGCGCTACTCAAGAACAAATATCTCAATAGCTTTTAAACCAAATATGTAAAGGAAGCTGATCAGTCGTTAAAAAACATCGCCAACACGTTCCGACCTGTCTCAAAGAAAGTGTTTTAAAGGCATCCCAACATGGAATTACTGCTAGTCTATTCTAGCAGTAGTTCTGGGTTTCGATCACACTCGTCTGATAGAGCGGCTAGCCAATCCATGTTGCAGACACCTGAACATTTGTGCTTACAGGTTCTGGTAGAGAACGTATGATCAACCATTTGAATAAAGCCGGTACCCTCAGACTGTCGTTTCTAGTGAATAGCACAAACTCTAAAGACAATTCCATGGTACATCATAAAGAAAAGTGGATATCACGGGATAAAATGAACGTAAGAGAAGCAAGATGTGTGTGAGTGGGTAGCAGAACACAGAATAAAAAAAAGTCAAGGTTACTTAGAGCCTCAACGATTAGGAAGTTGTGGAGAGCCATGACAGGTTCTCAAGGAATACGGTGCAAAGAAGGAGGACGACGAGGAGGCGAAAGACTTCTTAGTGTTTACCTTTGTAGATAGATTTTGAACTTATCTAAATTTGCTGAATAAAATCTTTCCATTAATAGATTCGATCTTGAAATGACTAAGCTGGAGATAATGATGCCGTCAAAAGTGACCCGTGATTGATTAACTGAAAAATGAGAAGATGAAGTTATTTCCGGTGTTCATATCCAGCTGCTTTATATCCCAAACAAACAAACAAACAAACAAACAAACAAACAAACAAACACAAAAGTTTGTCGCTCATTGCGTTAAATCGACCATAAACTCGCACCCCTTGCCTTGGCAGTCGCTCTCCTCTTTATGTATCGAACTGATTGATTTCCTATTGACTCCAGCAGCCTTGTCAACACATTATTGACGGAAGAAATCAAATTCTTCGATTATACATTGAATACATGAAAACAAGTGTCTAACAAAAGGAAAATCAGTTTGTAAAAACTGAAGCGTTTCGTTTTTGCTAAAATACTGTAAATATTTATTAGGGCGCCCCTCCTATTTGACTACAAATGGACTGTTCCCATTGCTATATATAGCAATGGTGGATTCTCTACAAGGGCAGTCGTACCGAGTCACTAGACTGACGACTCTACGACACTGTCAGCTCTCTGCCTTCAGGTAGAGGGCGCTCTCTGCTTCCGAGCAGAGAGCAATAACCCAGTCGTGGTTCCGCCGAAGGGTAGAACCACGACTGGGCAAAAATAGACAGACATTTTTTGGCCCGGCTATATGGCCGGGAATACCCACTATAAAATGACCATGTGTCACATCCAGCCTTGCGTGGGAAGGCTAGTAAATACAGTCGTACCGAGTCACTAGACTGACGACTCTACGACACTGTCAGCTCTCTGCCTTCAGGTAGAGGGCGCTCTCTGCTTCCGAGCAGAGAGCAATAACCCAGTCGTGGTTCCGCCGAAGGGTAGAACCACGACTGGGCAAAAATAGACAGACATTTTTTGGCCCGGCTATATGGCCGAGAATACCCACAATAAAATGACCATGTGTCACATCCAGCCTACGTGGGAAGGCTAGTAAATACAGTCGTGCCGAGTCACTAGACTGACGACTCTACGACACTGTCAGCCCTCTGCCTTCAGGTAGAGGGCGCTTTCTGCTTCCGAGCAGAGAGCAATAACCCAGTCGTGGTTCCGCCGAAGGGTAGAACCACGACTGGGCAAAAATAGACAGATATTTTTTGGCCCGGCTATATGGCCGAGAATACCCACAATAAAATGACCATGTGTCACATCCAGCCTACGTGGGAAGGCTAGTAAATACAGTCGTACCGAGTCACTAGACTGACGACTCTACAACACTGTCAGCCCTCTGCCTTCGGGTAGAGGGCGCTCTCTGCTTCCGAGCAGAGAGCAATAACCCAGTCGTGGTTCCGCCGAAGGGTAGAAGCACGACTGGGCAAAAATAGACAGACATTTTTTGGCCGGGCCATATAGCCCGGAAATCCCAGATATAAACTGACCATGTGTCATATGTTGCCCTTACTGGGAGGGACGACTAAATAATGAGTCGTACCGAGTCACTTGACTGACGACTCTACGACACTGTCAGCACTCTGCCTTCGGGTAGAGGGCGCTCTCTGCTTCCGAGCAGAGAGCAATAACCCAGTCGTGGTTCCGCCGAATGGTAGAGGCACGACTGGGCAAAAATAGACAGATATTTTTTGGACGGGCCATATAGCCCGGAAAGCCCAGATATAAACTGACCATGTGTCATATGTTGCCCTTACTGGGAGGGACAGCTAAATAATGAGTCGTAGAGAGTCACTTGAGAGTCTCTAATGGGTTACTGAAGAGTCAGTGCGAGTCAGTGAAGAGTTAGTCACACTTCCGGTGGCGTACCGGAAGTAATCACGTATACACACGTCTTACGACGGATTGGACTCTTGTATTTTTCTATTGTAAATATTACTAATCACTTCTGTACATACTAACAGTCTTTTCCGCGGAATACAACTTATATTCTGATTCTGTTGTTGAGTTATTCATTTATACTTGGCGACATAACAATATTACCTGTGCTTTTTATAAAGCACCTACCTGTCTGTTTGTCTGTATTCTGACTGTCATTTTTTTCAGTTCTTTCGTTTATTAATCTTTTAATTTCTTTTTGAACTGCCAGCCATTCTATTTCCTTCTCAGTCTGTCTCCAAGTCTATTAGTCTACACTGACATGCCAAACGTTATGGAAATAGCTAGACGTTCCTTTCACCCAGCGAGTGAGGACTGCAGCTCAGCAAGGTATTGATTCAACGTGTCTCGGTATCTCTCTGCAGTTCTCAAGCATTTGTAAGGGTATGATCTTGCTTGCGTATAGGTCTCTCCATCATGTTCAAGAAATACTAATATTTTTGGATTGATTTTTTTTTAATCATATCACCCCGAGCAAGGCGGTGACACCATTGATGTGCAGGGGGCTACGTAATAGTGAAAAGATTGGAAAAGAGAACGCCGGAAACCACATCCTAAACAGGGAACAAGGAATGAGCCTCTTAACCTGTTCAATAGACGTGGGTGGAGTGTGAACCGGGCGATAGATAGATCTATCTACTCCAATTGAAAAGAAAACAAAGTGAGAAGATTGGAAAAGAGAAAGCCGGAAACCACATTCTAAACAGGGAACAAGGGATGAGCCTCTTAACCTGTTCAATAGACGTGGGTGGAGTGTGAACCGGGCGATAGATAGATCTATCTACGCCAATTGAAAAAAGAAACAAAAAACAAAGTGAGAAGATTGGAAAAGAGAAAGCCGGAAACCACATCCTAAACAGGGAACAAGGGATGAGCCTCTTAACCTGTTCAACAGACGTGGGTGGAGTTTGAACCGGGCGATAGATAGATCTATCAATATCTATTAATATGAAGGAATTCGAGCTCAAGATATAACCTTTTCTCTTCTTTTCAGCTAATCAATTAAGGACAACTTCGACTGCATCGTAGTGGCCATATTCATCCGAAGTCTCCATTTTCTTCTTATATGTGCCCTGTCCCTTCAGGACGTAGGCGGTCATGGCTTTCCACGTCTCCCTATCCCTGGTGGCTCTTAGTACGCTTTCTCCTGTTACACCACACAACCCTCGTTCCATCATCCACCTTATTAGGTCCTTCAAATATATTATCCGCTGCTTTCCCCTGTCTCTTTTCCCCTCTATCTGACCTGTTAGTATCAGATTCTCCAAGCCCTTCTTCCTCACTGCATGTCCCAGTAACATCAGCTGTTTCTTCCTGATGCTCAGTATTAATTTCTTTTTTCGTTTCCATCATTTCCAAAACCTCATCATTGCTCACATGCTCGATCCATGATATTCGCAGCATCCTTCTGTAGAACCACATAATCCTCCTAAAAATTATTTACCTGCTAGTATGACATATTGCTGCTGAGGTATATGGAACTCATGAAGCAATGAAACGTAATGATCACCGGTCTGTGACATGCTTAGGTGGACCAATTTTGCCACGTTAAAAGCAGCCAATATCATTATGGAACCACTACCAGTCCGCACTCTGCTTTATATATATGTCTCTTGTCACATTCATGGAGAGAGAAACGATAACGAGCCAGCGCGGGTAAGTTCATTAGGGAGACAATAGCGAGGCAGCGTCGGCTCAGTTCATTCTCTTTACTACCAGTTATTAAACTTTACTACTTGCTATGACGGCTTTTGCTGCGTGTTTGCTTATTAACAATACCTTACCATTTTATTTTTTTGCACTAATTATGTCGTTGAGCAGTGAAGTATATATATATATATATATATATATATATACACTACCGGCCATAATTATTAGGCCCCCTAGTCTTTTAAAAGAAATTATGTATTTCATACTATTTTTAGTATTTATTGTCAAGTGGATAATTCCAAATGAAAATAGAATGGTTCTTTTGTTATTTTACTTTGCAAAATTAACAAGGCAACGAAACAAAGATGAACTCGTCCAAATAACCCTAAACTTTCTTCATATTTTCATTGATGAAACTGCAATATAAGTAATTATTAAATATTCATAAATTCGTTTGATACACATGTTATTGTGCAGTATTAACAAAAGAACCATTCTATTTTCATTTACAATTATTCACTTGGCAATAAATACTAAAGAATAATATGAAATACATAATTATTTTAAAACACTGGGGTGACCTAATAATTATGGCCGGTGGTATATCTAATCTAAACTTATTTATAAATGGAACTTTGTCTGTGTGTGTGGGGGGGGGGGGGTGTATGTCCGTTCCCTATAGACTCCGAAACGGCTGAACCGATTTTATTGAAAATTTACACAGTTGTACAATAAGCGTCTGAGAGTGTTCTTAGCTAAGTTTTGTGTCGAGGTACTCCCGATAAATATCGAAAATCGATAATCGAAAAAATTGGGTTATAGAAGGAGTGGTCCGATTTTAATCAAATTTGATACACTCATAGACAAAGACATAAGAAACGATGTTCATAAGTTTCAAGGTTGCAGTTCTTACAATAGTGCAGAAAATCGATGATATATATATATATATATAAAAGGCAAGATGTTTGTGTGTGTGTCTGTTTATCTGCCTGTATGTCCGTATTTTTTTAGCCCTTTTATTTTAGTTTTTGCTTCGGATTTGGCTCGAAGTAGGTATAATTGTAGTTCTTAGTTCTTAGTCTCAGTTATGCTACCATTTACTCAGAGGAGTTATTTAGCCTTCAAAATTCAGTTTTCGACGAAAGAAACTTATTTGATATCGATACCAGGAAATCAAAATTGTACTTACATTCATTCATTTTTCTTTCAGTGTACGATTTCGCTTTAACTGGAAATAACTATTGCTTTTTAGTTTTTCGTGCCAACGTCCAAAGTGTCGGGGCTATATAGCGATCATGTACAAAATTAAAAAAAAATTTTTTTGAATACTCGACAAATAGTTTTTTGGGTTTTTTTTTTTCAGTTTGATGGATGCGTTTGTGTTTCTGGAAAAACAATCGGAAAAAAATCGGCCAATTTATTGTTGATCTGTCATCGGCTTTCTCAATGATGAGTTTAAATGATCGAAAGAGACATTAAAAAGCCTGAAAAAATATTTTGAAGAAAGTAAAAATTTATAGGAGACGGTGAGTAATTTGTTCTGTAATCCTCACAAGAGTTATTACCATTCTAAGAATTGCCATGATTATTGAGCAAAGGGAATGATCTCAATGGATTGGACAGTTCTTGGAATGAAGTGAAAAATGTGTGGGAAACATAAATGGAGAGGCTGAGAATAAGTGAAGAAAAAATGGTCAGAATAAATGAAAGGACTCACCGAGAGAGACAGGAAAAAAATATTACAGGTTATGAAAGTTAAGTGAATAGAATTACAACGAAGCAAACATGATTCAATATGTGGAAGAACTATGAGAAAGCAAAGAAATTTAAGAAAATGGTAAATTATAAAAAATAGGAACTGCAGAACTTGAGTTTTGATAAGATGCCAAATATGGTTCAAGTGTCAGGTTGACTTCAACAGCAATTATTAGTCAAAAAGTGATTTATTTTAACAAATACAAATGTGCACATATAGAAATTAATCATCCATCTGTGTACAGAATACTGCTATCTTATATGGTCAGGCGCCCCCTCTGTTAATCTCAGTGTTCTCGACAGGCTCCAAAGAAGAATTTATAATGTGATAGGTACCAACTTGGTGGCTTGACTCCAGCCACTTTTTCACTGGCAGGATGTGGTTTCTTTCTGTCTGTTCTATAAATGTTTTCATGGCTTCTGCTCTGTTGAATTTAAGTCACTGGTGCCCCTGCCAGAGGAGTTGACTAATGTAACCAGACTGGCAACATGGTCACACCCATTCACAGTTAGATCAACCAAATGCAGCTCACAATTCTACTCCAGTAGCTTCTTTTCTCACACTTCCTACCTGTGGAATTCCTTTCCATATTCTTGTTTCCCTGACAGCTACAACCTCCAAGAATTTAAATGTAATGTTAATACTAATCTCTTATCTACTTGACTCTAGTTCTTTCTACATCACCCTGTGAATAGAATTACAACGATGCAAACATGATTCAATATGTGGAAGAACTATGAGAAAGAAAAGAAATTTAAGAAAATGGTAAATTATAAAAAAAAAAGGAAGTAAGAGAAAAGGAAAGAAGTAATAAATGCGAAGATGAAAACAAAGTAAAAGAGAAGGAATGGACGAAAAATGAAACTGAAGAATTATAACCATTAGGTTGTCACAAAAATAATGGGCAATTTCAGAAACATAATTTTATTCTTGAAAAATTAACTGCCCAAATGTTGAAATTAGTCAAAAGACGAGACTTGAGTATCTATCTAACTCTGCCATCTTTCGACGTATTATTTATTTCTCGTTAATATAAAATTATTGTCTCTAATGCAACGAAATCATTGAAAGCTGATTCCACTTCTGGTTTGTCAATACCCATCTCTTAACCACTTGACTCCAGTTCTTTCTACATCACCCTGTATATCTTTTCCTTCCTCTCTGCCTTTGCATCTGTCATCACACCTGTATTCCTATCTTTCTCTTGCTCCTTTCTCTGACACCCGCTGTAACTGGTTCGTCTTTCTCTTTACTCTCCTCCTGTCTAATCTTTTACTCTTATCTAGCCTTCTGCACATCAGTGGCAATACCACCTTGCTTAGGGTGAAATGATTAAAAAACAAATCTTTCGGTAGGTTGCTATTACTTTCTATGATAGACTGGTTGCCAATGAAGGCTACATATCTTAACCTCTTGACTCCAGTTCTTTCTACATCACCCTGTATATTTTTTCCTCTCTCTCTACCTTTGCAACTGTCATCACATCTGTATTCCCATCCTTCTCTTGCCCTTTCTCTGACACCCCCTGTAACTGGTTTGTTATTGTCCTTACACTCCTTCTGTCTAATCTTTTACTCTTATGTAGCACCCTGCACATCAGTGGCAATAGCGCCTTGCTTTTGGGGTGAGACGATTTTAAAAAAATGGTGAAATTCCTTCAGTGCCACAATACAAATTTGTGTCATGGTTTACAACCAAGATCCATGAAATGATGTGATTGAAATCAAACCAGAGCCAGTCACTTAAACTTGGAATGTTAATCATTATAATCATATTATGTTGAGACCGCACTAACCGCACGATGAAAGTGGTATTAAACGGACATGCCTCTAAGAACCACCATACAAACGCAGGTGTCCCCCAAGGCTCCATCTTAGGTCCTACACTCTTCCTGAGATATATTAATGATCTCCCTGATTCCATAAGAACCCAAATAGGTTTGTACGCCGATGACACCACAGTTTACTCTCGCCTCCATCAAAAATCTGGTGTAGGCGTCAAAGCTAACCTCGCAGCCGAGATTGAAAAAGACCTCCAATCCATATTGGACTGGGGTAAGAAATGGCTAGTAAATTTTAATGCTTCTAAAACGAAGCTACTCTCAATTAACCATCATCGACAATCTCACCTACCTCCCATTAGCATGGACCAGGCTTGCCTCCCAGAGAGTAAAACACTACGCCTCCTTGGTCTCACACTTTCAGCGGAACTCAAATGGAATGCCTATATCGAATCCATTGCTAAATCCGCTGCTATGAAAGTCGGTTCTCTGTGTAGGGCCCGGAAGTTTTTTCCGTCTAAATCTATCCTGCACATTTATAAATCTACCATCCGCCCGTGCATTGAATACTGCTGCCATATCTGGTCGGGTGCCCCTGCTGTTCTCCTCGGGCTTCTCGATAAGGTTCAGAGGAGGGTCTGTAATGTGATAGATACCGACTTGGCAGACCGCCTGCAGTCTCTCTCCCACCGGCGAGACGTGGCTTCCCTGTGTCTCTTCTATAAATACTTTCACGGCTTCTGCTCCGATGAACTTAGATCACTGGTGCCCCCTAAATACGAATTTGCACGAGATACTAGATTAGCAACTAGATCCCACCCTTTTACAGTGAAACCGATAAAATGCAGCCGTAACTTCTACTCCAACAGTTTCTTTCCTCGCACTTCCCGACTGTGGAATTCTCTTCCAAACGATTGCTTCCCCGACGGCTACAATCTCCAGGAGTTTAAATGTAAGATCAATAGACACCTCCTAACACACTAACTCGCTCCCATTCTATCAAGTACTCTTCCCATCTGCCCAACCCTCATCCTCGCTATCCTTACTCATCTGTCACCTTCCTCCTGTCATTCCCTATGTCTAACCACTCCTTCTCTTTACCTTCCCCTATGTAGCCCCATGCGCAATAGTGGCAGCGGAATGCCTTGCTTGGGGTGAGATGATTAAAAAAAAAAAGACATTTAAAGAAATCATTCTGCAGAGTTTAGGAATTGGTCTAATCATATTGTACAGAATTGACTGAAGAATCGGGCTGATCACTTTCTGGTTGAAAGCATAACTTAGTTCAATGCCTTCATCTTTGTTCTAGAATGTCTCTAGAGATGTTACTTTATGTTTGTCTTTAGATGGTTGAATGCCTTACCAAGCATCACAACACCAATTACTTTCTATGATAGACTGGTTGCCAATGAAGGCTACATATCTTACCCTCTTGACTTCATTTCTTTCTACATCACCCTGTATATCTTTTCCTTCCTCTCTACCTTTGCGACTGTCATCACACCTGTATTCCCATCCTTATCTTGCTCCTTTCTCTGACACCCCCTGTAACTGGTTCATCTTTCTTTATACTATATTAGCACCCTGCGCATCAGGAACATTAACGCCTTGCATGGGGGGAAACGATTAAAAAATAAATCTTTCAGTAGGTTGCTATGACTTTCTATGATAGACTGGTTGCCAATCAACGCTACATCTCTTAACCTTATGACTCCAGTTCTTTCTACATCACAGTGTATATCTTTTCCTTTCTCTCTGCCTTTGCATCTGTCATCACACCTGTATTCCCATCTTTCTCTTGCTCCTTTCTCTGACACTCGCTGTAACTGGTTCGTCTTTTTCTTTACTCTCCTCCTATTTAATCTTTTTCTCTTATGTAGCCCCCTGCGCATCAGTGACATTACCGCCTTGCTTGGGGGGAAACGATTAAAATAAATCTAAAACTTTTACCGTTTAAAAATGTGCTTAAATGTTTTAGAAATGATAATCATTAGGTGAAAGATCAGGAGAATATGGAGGACTAGCAGTATAGCCCGGCGTTGCTCGGGTGTAATGAAAGCTTTAATACTAATCCATGGTCCTGGAGCTCAGACTCAGCCTAAAGAATATTTGTGTGAAGTTTGGTGAGAATCGGATAAAAATTGTGTATTTGTATAAAGGACATACAGACAGATAAACAAACACACACAAAAACATCTTGTCTTTTATATATATATATATATATATATATATATATATATATTATCGATTTTCTACACTATTGTAAGAACTGCAACTTTGAAACTTCTGAATATCGTTTCTTATGTCTTTGTCTATGAGTGTATCAAATTTGATTAAAATCGGACCACTCCTTCTATAACCCAATTTTTTCGATTATCGATTTTCGATATTTATCTGGCGTACCTCGACACAAAACTTAGCTAAGAACACTCGCAGACGCTTATAGTACAACTGTATAAATTTTCAATAAAATCGGTTCAGCCGTTTCGGAGTCTATAGGTAACGAACACACACACACACACACACATACACACATATACATACATAGACACACATACAAATTTCCATTCATAAATAAGTTTAGATAAGGTAAACTCTTGTATCCCATGTCTTTTTTCAACGTCATTTTTGCAGCATATGACCGCGCATTATCGTGGAGCAGAATTTGAACACGTCAATTTACTAATGCAAGTCTCACTTTTTGGAGGCGTGCGTGCATTTCAGCAACTTGATTGCTTTAAAACTCTGCATTAATGCTCTGGTTGGCTTCAAGAAAGCTGTAGAGGATGACACCAATTGTAGACAACGAGATAGTAACTATAAGCTTTTTCTGATGCAACTTTAGCTATGGAAAATGTCTGGGAGACTCATCACGATCAACCCATTGGCCTTATCGTTTACGCTTATCAGAAAGGATCCACTTTTCATCACAAATGAGTATTCGGTCAAGAAAGGCATCATTGGTGTTATGCAAAAAGAGCACCCAGCGCACTTCAAAACGCCTCAGTTTTTGATTTTCATTGAGGTTATGAGGAACCCATTTATCGAGCTTTTTCACTTCTCCAACACTGTAAATGGCGGGTGACTGTTGCCGTGCTGACACGAAGTCACTGAAATATTTCTCTGACACGTGGGTTTGGCTCAATAACTGCTTGCAGTTGTCAGTTGTTAAGACAGCATTACCGTTACCTACCTTCTACTTCAGAGCTCTCACCGCCAGTACGAAATTTCTAAAACCACCTTTGTACTGTCCGATATACGTTGTGGTGCAGTGGATATCGGCTCGGAACGACAAATCGGGGAGCCGAGTGCGGATTCCAGTTGAAATTCTTGCATTCACTTACGCACAAATACCTTTTGGAAAGATATTAATCAGTCTCTTCTCTCCAGTTATGGCTTAAATAACAGGGCAGATTGGGTTCTACAGCCTTGGTTAGCAACCAGTCTACCGCAGAATGTAATGGCAACCTACTGCGGGATAATCTTCTGTCCGGTCAGTCATGTCTCTTTCAAGACATGATCACC
Organism: Ascarosepion bandense; assembly: GCA_037127315.1. Lineage (NCBI taxonomy): Eukaryota > Metazoa > Mollusca > Cephalopoda > Sepiida > Sepiidae > Ascarosepion > Ascarosepion bandense. The sequence continues at coordinate 2,587,582 of JBBBDQ010000200.1, read as the reverse complement.
GAGGCGTGTATCACGTATGACACTCAACTGCCTGACTAACTGTCCGATCACTTGTGAACCCATCTCCCTATGCTATGTTCATATTTTTTTAAGTTTGGGAGGCACTGTGCCCAAGTTTGAACTCATGCAAGAAAAGTAAACGAAGATCATGCTTTGTGATGTTCGTATTTATACAATATTTCAAGCGGCCATTATTTTTGTAACAACCTAATATATATCGTGAATACTATGTTAAAATGGCTTTTCAAAATACAACACTTCAAGCGGCCATTATTTTTGTAACAACCTAATATATACCGTGAATACTATGTTAAAATGGCTTTTCAAAATACAACAGTTCAAGCGGCCATTATTTTTGTAACAACCTAATATATATCGTGAATACAATGTTAAAATGGCTTTTCAAAATACAACATTTCAAGCGGCCATTATTTTTGTAACAACCTAATATATACCGTGAATACAATGTTAAAATGGCTTTTCAAAATACAACACTTCAAGCGGCCATTATTTTTGTAACAACCTAATATATACCGTGAATACTATGTTAAAATGGCTTTTCAAAATACAACACTTCAAGCGGCCATTATTTTTGTAACAACCTAATATGTACCGTGAATACTATGTTAAAATAGCTTTTCAAAATACACTTCAAGCGGCCATTATTTTTGTAACAACCTAATATATACCCTGAATACTATGGCTTTTCAAAATACATTTCAAGCGGCTAATATTTTTGTAACAACTTAATAAAATGAAAAAGAAATTATTTTGAAAGATCAAATGGGGAAAGAAGAAATATATCTCATGCTGTTAATATTAATGGCGTCTTTCCTTTCTTTTTCAGTAAATAAGTTCTCTTGTTTCTTTCTTTATGTGTTTTTCATTCTTGACATTCTTTCTTGTTTCTCTATTTCACTTTTTAGCTATCTTCTCCTGTCTTATCTTTCATCTACATTTACTTTCTTTCTTTTTCTTTTTCGTATTTCAATTCCACTTTCTTTTCTTTCTTCTTCATTCCTTTTTCTTCCTTTCACCGTTCGCTCCCTTCTTCTCCATTTTTCGTTTCTTTATACTTTCTCTTGCTTCATTTTAAATCTTTCCACTTCGGTTTGTTCTGCACTTCTTTCTCTACTAATCTTTCTTTCTTTTTCTTCTGATATTCCATTCGTGTTTTTTTTTTTTTTTTTCTTTCTTTTCTTTATTTCTTCTTTGTCGCATTCTTCTCTCCGTCCACATCCGACATGGTGTAAGGGTTAATTACGAATGAGTAGTGAGTTTGATCTTCACCGAGTGCTCGTACTTTCAATTAAATGTGGCATAATTCATCATTCTTCTCACCCCACTTTTTCTGTACAACTATTTTCTCTTCTTTTCTTCATTTCTTCTTCAAGCTTATTTTTGATTTCTTATTCTAATTCTTCTCCTTCGACATCTTTCTTCAACTTCTTCTTCGTCTTTTCCTTCTTCTACTTCATCTTCATCTTTTTTCCTTCTTTTTCTACTTTTTCGTCTTTTAATTCTTTCTTTCTTCTTTTTTCTACTGCAACTTTTTCTTCTTCTTCTTCTTGTCTTTAACTCTTCCTTTGATTTTCATTCTTCATTCAGCATTTTATTTTTCTAGCTTTCTTTTTCTTTCTTTTTCATTCACTTCTTTTTTTTATTTATCTTTTGTTATATTTATTTTTCGGGCTGATTTATTTTCGTTTTTTCACTTTCTCCAACGTCGTTTTCTATTCTTTCTGTGTTCATTTTTCCTGCAACTTATGTATCCTTCCGACTTCCACCTGTTTTTTTCTCCTCACTTTCTTCTTCTTCTTCTTCTTCTTCTTCTTCTTCTTCTTCTTCTTCTTCTTCTTCTTTTTCTGCTTCTACTTCTTCTTTTTCTTCATTTACTTCTTTTTCGTCTTCTTTTCTGCTTCTACTTCTTCTTTTGCTTCATTTTCTTCTACTTCTTTTTCTTCCTTTTCTTCTTCTTTTTTGCTTCTTCTTCTTTTTCTTCATTTTCTTCTTTTTCTTCTTCTTTCTCTTCTTCTTTTTCTTCGTTTTCTTCTCGTTCTTTTTTATCTTCTTCTTTTTCTTTTTTTCTACTTCTTCTTTTTCTTTATCTTCTTTTTCTTCTTCTTCTTCTTCTTCTTTCGTTTTCTTCCTGCGTGTTTTCACTTTTGTTTCTGTTTTTCTCTTTCTTTCTTTCTCATCCTTTTTATTTATTTTCCTTCTTCTCTTGTCTTTTAATTATTTTTCTTCTGTTTTTCAGTCTTTTTCTTTTCGCCCTTTTCACCTTCTTCTTTGTTTCTCCTTGCCCCCCCCTTCCCTTACTACTTATCATTCTACAGTGCACGTTGTCGTCTCTGGTGGATAGACAGTGGACACTATTGGATCTGATGTCAACATGGTCAGCCAGGCAGAAGTGACACTTGTGAAGTGAAAGGGTCGAGGGAAGTGAGGTCTTCAAGTGGGAGTCAGGGTCATGCGGTACCAGAATTGTATCTCCTTGATTCCACACTCACACGCACACATATGTAGTTGTGTGTATATGCATAATCAAATTAGCTGTAATCCAGAAGTTTCTATATTTTATGTGTCGATAGATAAAACAAGAAGAAACATTGGAAGAGCAGAAAAGGAATCAGGGAAAACAAGAAAAACAAAGAAAAGTAAGAAGGGTGATACATGAAAGCCTCAGATAATACAGGGTGCGAGGGGTAAATAGTCGCCCTTTTTAGCCTTCGTTGTAATGGCAACCTACTGCGGGATAATCTTCTGCCCAGTCAGCTATGTCTCTTTTGGGACATGATCGTCCCAAGCGTATATCACGTATGGCACTTACCTGAATGAATTGCGCACATGCGCGTTGTTTTATGATTGTGTCTACTGTAAAGTATAGTAGGGTCAGTTGGGCACGAACTGTGAGAAAAATAGCACCATGATGCAAGTCACTCCACCAGAAATTTGTATGCGGTACTGCTTGGTATTTCTGCTGGAAGTTCCAATATGAACATTTCAGAGTATTTGGGTGTCAATCTGAGGATAGTGCAGAGGATTCGGAAAGATTTGGTTGTTATATCCAGTCAGTACAATGGTGTTTGGAGTGATCACTAGTAATGACGATATTATGCCTTCATTCTTTTTCCCACAAGATCTCAAATTCAACATGAATACCTACATCAAGTGCCTCAAAAAGGTTGTCGTCGTCCTGCGGCCTTGGCCGAGATAAAATCCACTACACCCCTCCAGTATTCCCTGTGCATTTGGAACCCTGGCGCAGTTTATAGCGAAATTCATAATCTTGTCAAATATTTGAATAATTGATGCTTCGTTAGGGCTACCAAGGGTGATTTTATTTTGACACTAAAACTGTATCGGTTGCCTCTAGGCCCATCCCGTTATTTAATCCATAACTGGAGGGAAGTGACGGATTAATACCTTTCCCAGAGGTACCAGTGCTTAAGTGAATGCAGGGTACTCAAATGGAATTCGAACTCGGCTCACCGATTTCTCCTTCCAAGCCGACATCCACTGCACCACAACGCACATCCGTCACTGAACGCTTACAGCGCCTGGGCTTCCCAAGCAGTCACCCATCTAAGTACTGTCCAAGCTCACGTTGCTTACCTTCGGTGATCGAACGAGAACCGGTAAATTCAACGTGATATGCCGTAAGCGACAAAGAGGTAGAGCTGCCCTAGGTCAAGAAGGTGGCTGGTGGAAGATCCTATGTCTGGAAACTGGATTCTGCACCATGCCACTCAAGCAGGAGAACCCAGTCATGACTGACAATTTCTGCGATGACATCACCCCTTCTATCTGGCTACCTAACTCCCCAGACTGCAACTCCCTTGATTATTATGTGTGGGGCACAGTTGCGCAAGAGACCAATAAAAATCCTCGTAACGCCAAAAATGAACTGAAATAAATAAATAAAAAGAAAAAAAAGTCGAGAAAAGAAACTAGGAAGAAAAACAAGCAAAAAGTAAACAATGAAAAAAAAAAACGAAAGGAGAAAGACAAAATATTTGCAAAGAATAAGGTCACATATTTAGGTTGCTCTTTGCCCAACACAGAGAATCTCTCTCGGAAATCTTACGACCCAGGGATTTTTCTGTCAATGTCTCAACTTGTTGGGTCATGGTAAGCAAACTCACAATTTAAATGCTGAAGTCGGCCAAACAGGGTTCACGGTGTCGTGCTCGACAGTTTTTCTCACCTGAATTTCATTTCTTTTTTTTTTGCAAATAAATCCGGTATTTTGAACAGAAGTAGAGGTTTAGCCCTTTTTCCCTGTTTCGAATTAAGACTCCACTTCTGAAAGCAAGAATTATGGCAGTAATCAACAACTTAAACAGCGATACCGTCCAGAAGAGTTTTAGGAGATTCTGAAGTCGTCATGGTTGAAGTGTATGGCGACTTTATTAAATAAATTTACTCTTTCGTGTTTCAAAATATTTTTGTTTAATTTTGGTAAATATATCTGCCAAACTAATTTTTCAATTTCGCGTCATTTATACGCAAAGATGCTAAGGAACCTGAAATATTAAAGTCCGAAGTGGAAGCTGCAATGGCCAAACTGAATAGAAACAAAGCAGCTGGATCAGACGACATTGTAATGCTGACAGCCTTAGATGATTTCTGCGCAGAGAAAATTACAGAAATAATAAATCTCTAACAGTGATATGATATCGGACAAACTAAGTCGGTCGATTTTCATAGCACTGCCTAAGAAGTCAGGTGCAAATGAATGCGAACTCCGAACAATCAGCTTAAAAGCCACATAAAACTCATCATCCGAATCGTGATGAATAGAGCGTGAAGCAGAATCAGGCCAGAGATAGGACAAGAACAGTGCGGTTTCGTCAAGGACACTGGAACAAGGAACGCGATACCTATGCTTAGGAAACTATCAGAAAGGGCAATACAAAATGAAAAATGTACCTGTGTTTTATATATGCAAAGGCATTCGACAAAGCACGCCACAGAGAATTGACAGAAATTCACCCTTATACTGTAAAACCAATAAAATGTAAACACAAATTCTACTCCAACAGCTTCTTTTCTCGCACTTCCCGCCTTCCATTTACTTGCTTTCCCGACAGCTACAATCTCCATTATTTTAAATGTAAAGTCAATAGTCGTCTCCTATCTCACTAACCTACATACTCTCTCTAATGCTCCCTTCTCTGTACACGCCACTCTCATCAATATTCTAATCTTTCTCGTACCCATTTCCTGACACCCCCTATAACCAATCACTCTTTCTTATAACTTTCCTCCTATGTAACTCCCTGCAAAACAGTGACAGTATAATATCTTGCTTGGGGGTGATATGATTATAAATAAAATGGTCACCTCGATATATTTGGGATAGACATTAGAGTAATCAAGAATCTCTACTGGCTGCAAACCGCCTGCATACGGACAGGAAACGAATTCATCAGATTTACACAAATAGAAAGGGGCGTAAAACAAGGATTTGTCTTTTAATCAGCGAGATTATTCTGAGAATCCCAAAAGTCATGCCCCGATTTGTCATTGGCGGCCACAGTCTGAAAAATATAATACACAGATGATACTATGCTGATAGCAGAGGTAACTGAGTGAAGAGGAAAGACCTCCTAAAGAAGGTAGATGAAGAAAGTCGAAAGAAAGGACTACAAATAAACTACAGGAAAACCGAATGCATGGTCATCAACACAAAGAGTAGCCCAAAATGCCAAATACAGGTGGGGGATACTAAAATCAAGCAGGTACAAAAATGTAAAAATCTGAAACGTCTTCTAACAAAAGACGGAGAGCGCGACACTGACATCCGAAGGTGAATTCGCATGGCGAAAGATGCATCCCAGAAGCTGAGTAGAGTAACAGAAAACAAAAACAAAAAAATTTCTTGAGAAACAAAGAGAGTACTGGATTGCTATGTGTTCTTCAATATGTCAGTGAATACTGGACAATCTCGTCAAAGATAAAGAAAAAATTTGAAGAGACCGAAATATGGTTCTACAGGATGTTGTGGATATCATGGACTGAGCACGTCAGCAATGATGTGGTTTTGGAAAGTATGGAAAAGAAAAGGAAATTAATACTAACAGCTAAAGTTTCCTGGGGTATGCAGTGAGGAAGGAGGGCTTGGAAAATTTGATAATCACGGGTCGGATAGACGGAAAGAGAAACAGGTGAGAGTGTAACATACTTGAAGGACCTGAGCAAGTATATGTCAAAGCGGGGCTTGGGTAGGGTAACAGGAGAATGTGTGCTAAGAGCCACCAGAGATAGAAAGGAGTGGAGGGCCACGATCGTCTCCATCCTGAAAGGACATGGCACATACGACAATAAGAAGACAAAAATTCATCTATGCCACTCTGTAGCACGAGTGATAACGAACAAGCGGAGAAAGAAACAAAGAAAGAAAGAAAAAAGAAAGAAAGAAAGAAAAATTTAAAATAATAAGAAAGAAAAAAGAAAGAATGAAAATAAGATGGAAAGAAAAAATAAGGAAATAAATAGAAAGAAAGAAAAAAAGAAAGAAAGAAAAATAAAAAATAAAGTGAAAATAATCAGAACAAAAGGAAAAAGAAAGAATGAACGAGCAGAAAGAAAGAAAAAAAGAAAGAAAGAAAGAAAGAAAGAAAGAATTGGTAAATAATAAGAAAAAAGAAAGAATGAATTAAAATAAGAAGGAAAGAAAAAATCAGGAAATAATAAGAAAGTAAAAAGAAAAAGAATGTGGAAATAGAAAGAAAGATTTGAGAAAAAAGAAAGAAAGAATGAAAGAAAGAAAGAAAGAAAAAAGAAACAAGTAATAGAAAATAGTATGAAAGAAAGAAGGAATTAAAGAAATGACGAATGAAAGAAAAAATGAATAAATGAAATAAAGAAAGTAAGAAAGAAAGAAAATAAACGGTCCAACTGGCAAAAATTCAAATTAGTAGAACGAATGACGGAATTAGAATGCAAGAAAAAACTCCGGAAATAAAAATAGAACCAAAGAAAATGGAAAAAAAAAAAGAGAAAGGAAAAATTGTCACGGAAAGATCTAAAAACGTATAATAGAAAATGAATGAAAAGGGAAAAGAAGAAAAATGAGAAAACTGTAAAATAGAAAATGAATGAAAAGGGAAAAGAAGAAAAATGAGAAAACTGTAAAATAGAAAATGAATGAAAAGGGAAAAGAAGAAAAATGAGAAAACTGTAAAATAGAAAATGAATGAAAAGGGAAAAGAAGAAAAATGAGAAAACTGTAAAATAAATAAATAAACAAAAAGAAAAAAAAAGTCGAGAAAAGAAACTAGGAAGAAAAACAAGCAAAAAGAAAACAATGAAAAAAAAAACAAATGAAAGAAGAAAGACAAAATATTTGCAAAGAATAAGGTCACATAATTAGGTTGCTCTTTGCCCAACACAGAGAATCTCTCTCAGAAATCTTACGACCCAGAGACCTTTCTGTCAATGTCTCAACTTGTTGGGTCATGATAAGCAAACACACAATTTAAATGCTGAAGTCGGCCAAACAGGGTTCATGGTGTCGTGCTCAATGGCTTTTCTCACCTGAAGGTTTGTTTGTTTTTGTTTTTTTACAAATAAATCCGGCATTTTGAATAGAAGTAGAAGTTTAGCCCTTTTTCCCTGTTTTCGAATTAGGATTCCGCTTCTCTATAAAGTCGATTTTAACTCTATACTTCTAACGTTTGTCATGGTGCTTTATCTATAAAAATAGACTCTTCCTCCGTCAATAAATAATAACCTGCGTGACTTCCGAGGACACAGCTGTGAGGCAGTCAAGAAACAGTCGTAAGGCAGTCAGGACGCAGCGTAACTATACCGTTCGGACTTACCCTCTTTATTTGCTGACTACTAACACTCTTCTTTGTATATATGTTCTGTTATTCTAATATATTGGTTAAACCTAACTTTTTGTTTTCTGTGTCTTTCTTCCTGGCCCTAACAGGTTACAACAACATGGCGACGAAGATTCGCCACAACAATATCTCTAGGTAAACTCTAAAATTGTAATTTTTTTTATTTTTCTTCTCTGTAGGTGTAGATAGGTTTGCATTTCGTCACGTTCACATTTCTCCCCGCTTTTTTTAACAATAATAGAGGTGTATTCCTTGTTTCTTGTTTAGTACTGGGTTTCAGTTCCTTATAAAGTTTTCTCATTTTAACCCATAGCTAAAAAGAGAATAAGTCGATTAATAGCTTTCGCATAAGTATTTGCGCGTAAGTAAATGCAACAAATTCAATTGTCAGTCATGTCTCTTTCAAGACATGATCGCCCAAACGTGCACCAGATATGGCACTTCCGAGGACACAGCTGTGAGGCAGTCAAGAAACAGTCGTAAGGCAGTCAGGACGCAGCGTAACTATACCGTTCGGACTTACCCTCTTTATTTGCTGACTACTAACACTCTTCTTTGTATATATGTTCTGTTATTCCTTGTTTCTTGTTTAGTATTGGGTTTCAGTTCCTTATAAAGTTTTCTCATTTTAACCCATAGCTAAAAAGAGAATAAGTCGATTAATAGCTTTCGCATGAGTATTTGCGCGTAAGTAAATGCAACAAATTCAATTGTCAGTCATGTCTCTTTCAAGACATGATCGCCCAAACGTGCACCAGATATGGCACTTAACTGACTAGATTGGCACATCAGTTTCATCATTTTTATGTTTAAATGCAACGGTAAGTTCTATTTTAATTTTTTTCTTTTCTCATACATCCTGCTTGTGTAACTCTCTTCCAGCTTGTATAACCCGACAACTTCCCTGACCTTTGGACGATTCCGCCCACATTTTGTTGTTGATCCCGGATTAGCCAAAGCAGGACCGGTTATTACCATTTCAAAAGGCTGGTCCAGACATACGAGGTATTGGTATATAATGAAAACCAGATTTGAGACCGCAACGATACAGTGTAGCTTTATATAGATTTATATATATCGAATAATTACAAGATGACAAGCACGTCAAAATAAATAACGAAAACGAAATATCAGTTGGCTGGTATTTCAGTAGCACGATAATATTCATGTCGTATTTTTTCTACAGAACATTGGTTTATTCAACTTCCAATTGGTTAAATTTGCAATATCTCTCGCCCTTCTTGTTTCTTGCAGCAGGGCAGTCCGACCGTATTATTCAATCCGCCGTTCAAATCTCTTTCCAAATTCTAGTCCTAAGTCCCGAACTGACTAATTTCGTTTTGCACTCTGTTTTTGTTAAATAGACCGGGGTAGGAAAGAGATCTATAGGGTTTCTATTTCCCTCATTTCGGCTTCCAATAGAAGGGGAGAAAACCTCACTCACTCTTATTGTCTGCCTGCTCTTATCAACTGTCTTGGTAATCCATTACACAGGAAATTCTCAAGGCTGCATTTCGACCAAGGGTCACATATCGTCATGTATTTTGACTAGAAACGCTTTGATAAATTTCGCTTAAAATAATTTTGTACTCATCGTACTTCGCTTTTGTATTTTCCAATTGTTAACATTTCGGCTACTTTACCTGACAAAAATAACCGTATTCTCCAATTTTAGAGAAATCTCTTCTCATCTTGAAAATCACTTAACCCTTTGTTGCATATTGGTTACAATTGTAACCAACATGCAACAAAGGTTAGAGAAAGGTTTGTGGCCTCTTTACCTTGCATGGATTAAAATAACTAAAAACAGTGTCTGTGATTGATCCAGGCCAATGAAACCTTCACAAAAACAAGACTCGGTCCGATGGTGGTAAAGAATATCTGCCAGAGAACAAGATGGCTGCACCTGTAGACCACAGTGTGTAGACGAAAGAAACCAACAATTCTATCTACTTGATTCTCATCTATTTCTTATCTTGGAAAACAACGTGGAAAACAATCCATATCCTACCTTGTACCAAGTTAAACCTACGCTTTAGGAAATTATTTTGGTACTTCGACGCTGTGTAATGGTTAACAAGCTTATTTCACTAAATCAGTTACCAGTTAATAGTGTGTTCGGTCTTTACTGGACGCCCCATACTTCTAGCCTTGTACCACATCTAAATTGCGCTTAGTAAATCTGTATACTTAATATCAAAACGTCTGTTTTGGCAGTTTGTAGTCAGAAGTGTCTTCGTTAGAATAACCGTTTCTTATACGTAACATCAGAAAGAGGGCTTAGAAAGTTTGATACTCACAGGACACAATGAAAGCAAGAGAGATAGAGGAAAACAGTATATGACTTACCTAACGAGCTTGTGTAAACGGATGGTTGAACAGAAATGAGGAGAGACAGGGAAAGGGACAGATTTTATCAAAAGCTACAAAGAACAGGACGTTGTGGAGAGCCATGATAGTCCACGACCTGAAGGAAGATAACACATATACAATATCTGGTGTGAAAATGAACCACATTGGGAGTGCAGCCATTGATGCTATTAACAATATGCAAGTCGACTAAGTAAATGAGAGAAAAGAAGAAAGAGAGGGAGAGAGAGATTGAAATACAGGAATAGAGAGAGGGTGAGAATGAAAGAAAGATTTATATATGAAGAGAGGATGACAGAAATTAAATAGAAAGTGACAGGATGAAAGAAAGAAATATATACAAAGAGATGGGAGAAAGAAGTATGTACAAAAAGAGAGTGAATATATACACCACCGGCCATAATTATTTATTGCCAAGTGGATACTTCTAAATAAAAATAGAATGGTTGTTTTGTTATTGCATAATTTTACAAGGCAAATAGCAACAATTTACCCATTGCACCCTGTAGATTTACTATATATATATATATATATATATATATATATATATACACACTACCGGCCATAATTATTAGGCCACCCCAGTTTTGAAAAAGAAATTATGCATTTCATACTATTTTTAGTATTAATTGCCAAGTGGATAATTCTCAGTGAAAATAGAATAGTTCTTTTGATATTATTACTTTGCAAAAGTTTACAAGGCAGCCAGGAAGTCTTTCATTTGGCCAGACAATAAGAACAAGAGACTGGCATGGGGAAGAGAGCACAAAAACTGGACACCAGAACAGTTCATTTGATGCACATATTATTGTGCAGTATTGAAAAAGGACCATTCTATTTTCATTTTGAATTGTCCACATGGCAATAAATACTAAAAATAGTATGAAATACATAATTGTTTTTTTTAAAACTGGGTTGGACTAATAATTATGGCCGGTAGTGTATATATTCACCATCTCTCTGTACATATATATATATATAGAGAGAGAGAGAAAGAGAGAGAAAGGGAGAGATTTTGCGTGTGTGTGTGTGTGTGTGTGTGTGTGTGTGTGTGTGTGTGTGTGTGTGTGTGTGTGTGAAAGAAAATATATATATAGAGAGAGATAAGACGAACGTAAGAACAATATGCAGAGAGGAAATGAAAGAGAGAGAGAGAAATAAAGAAATAACTATATAGAGAGAGAGGATGAAATACATATATGGAGAAAGAGAAAAAAAGAAAGAAAGAAAAAAGAAATATATACAAAGAGAGGATGAGAGAAAGAATTATATATCGAAAGAAAGAGAAAAAGGAGGAGAAGGAGAAGGAGAAATAGGCGGAGTTTGTGCGAAGAGTAGACAAAACAAAGATTAGGAAAGACAACAAAAAGACAAACTATCCTAAGAGCTCCAATGAACAGGAAAATGTGGAGAGACATGATCGACCACATCTTGAAAGTACACGGCACATAGAAGAAGAATAAGTCAACAAGATATCGGTCACTGTTCCAGCAGAGACGGTTGGGCTTATAAAACAACAATATCCGTCAAATAATCATTTCCCGTAAACGTTTAGATTCAGGCATAAACCAGCCCTGTGTAAGAAAGAAAAGGGGAAAAGAATTGTCGGGTTAACTGCAAGCGATGATGCCATGAAGTCGCCAAAGTCAATTCGAATCAAATAAGGAAGAATTTGCCTATCTGTCCTTATTTTGAGAAAAAACTTCCCTATGCCGACTCGGTGAAATTGGATAGCGTCGAGATCTGAAATTGCACTTGCTGTTTGGGTATTTTTAACCAGAAGTGTCTCCGTTATGATCACCGTTTCTTTCGACATTGCTTAATGTACCAAAAATTCTTTTGCCGCTCGCTGATCGCAGACTGGTCGTTGGTGGATGCTGGCGGGGAGGAGAAACGAACGGTAGGTCTCGAGTCTTAATACCAATCCATCTGTTTCAGAAGAAGGGGTCTTCTGATAAAACGATTTTCTTCTGTCGGGGTTTAATTATCTTAATCTCAACTCGACTCTCAATTACTAGCACCACCCTTATTTCTCATCCCCAGCCCCCTCAATCCGCGTCGCATCTCTGCTGAGAGACGCGACTCCTTAATGTATCAAATTGCAACTGAACTTTAAAAAAAGATCGAAAGAAAATCGAAAATACTAGATCTTGTTGTCCCTTGACCTCTAGTAAAAAAGGTATCATCGACTACTATCGTGTTAATCCGCATGTATAAAATTGTATGTTTATCGGAGGGGTGCGGAAAAGTTTCGATCCGACCCACTTTTATGACCTGACCAAATGTCAGAATTCAGGGGAATTTTCACTTAGCAGGCTCAAATACTTTTCAATGCCCTCTCAATATATATATATATATTGGTTGGTTGTTTTGTTTTTATGGCATATCAACCTCGGCGGGTCGTTTATTGCCAACTGTTTTTTTTATTTATTTATTGCTGGTAATATCTTTTCCTTTCAACGATTTATTGTTGTTTTTATATAAGTTTTTCTGTCTAGTAATACTTTTTCTTTTTCGAGTATCAAGATTCATTGGAATTTCTTTTTAAGACCAGGGTCCCCAAGTCCTACCCTTGTTATTTAACCCATAACTGGAGGGAAGTGACGGATTGATACCTTTCCCAAGGGTACCAGTGCTTTAGTGAATTCAGGGTATTCAACTGGAATTCGAACTCGGCTCACCGATTTCTCTTTCAGAACCGACATCCACTGCACCACAACGCACATCCGTCACTAAACCCTTACAGCACCTGTTATTCCCAAGCGATCACCCACCTAAGTACTGACCAGGCTCAGCGTTGCTTAACGAGCGAGAACCAGTGTATTCAACGTGATAGGGCGTAAGCTATATATATATATATATATATATATATATATATGAAATGATTTGTTTGAACATTATTTTTTTTATCCATACTCGTATTTAAATAGATATTCTGTTTATAATCAAACCGACCTGATTATTTACGAAATAATAAATTTTTGTTACGAAAATTTGTTTAGACTGATCGTCAGACCGGTAGAAATAAATATATAATACTGTTTGATTATAAACAGAATATCTACTTAAATACGAGCATTGATCAAAAATAATGTTTAAACAAATCATTTCAAATTGTTGGTTGTTTGTAATCAGTTTCGCTAATCTTCGTTAATTTCCGTCCCGTGCATTGAATACTGTTGCTATATCTGGTCGGGTGCCCCTGCTATTCTCCTTGGGCTTCTCGACAAGCTACAGCGGAGGGTCTGTAATGTGATCGATACTGACTTGGCAGACCGCCTGCATTCTCTCTCTCACCGGCGCGACATGGCTTCCCTGTGTCTCTTCTATAAATACTTTCATGGCTTCTGCTCCGATGAACTAAGATCACTGGTGCCCCCTAGGTTCGAATTTGCACGAGTTACTAGATTAGCAACTAGATCCCACCCTTTTACAGTGAAACCGATAAAATGCAATCGCAACTTCTACTCCAACAGTTTCTTTTCTCGTACTTCCCAACTGTGGAATTCCCTTCCACATGACTGCTTCCCCGACGGTTACAATCTCCAGGAGTTTAAATGTAAGGTCAATAGACACCTCCTAACACACTAACTCGCTTCCATTCTTTCAAACACTCTTCCCATCCTCCAAACTATCACCCCCCATCTGTCATTTCCTATATCTAACCACGCTTTGTATTTACCTTCCCCTATGTAGCCCCAAGCGCAATAGTGGCCGTAGAATGCCTTGCTTGGGGTGAAACGATTATATATATATATATATAATTAAGTAGTATCCTTGGTAATTTGAAAGGTTAATTCCACGAGGAATCACAATCCGATGAGAATTCAATGTTGGGAGACAATCCCTCTTTTATACATACATGTTTTGATAAAGCTACCTGTTAAGTTACTGTAATTGGAGTAGATAGATCTATCTATCGCCCGGTTCACACTCCACCCACGCCTATTGAACAGGTTAAGAGGCTCATCCCTTGTTCCCTGTTTAGGATGTGGTTTCCGGCTTTATCTTTTCCAATCTTTTCACTACTACGTAGCCCCCTGCACATCAGTGGCGTTACCGCCTTGCTCGGGGTGATACGATTAAAAAAAAAACAAAAAAAACAAAGCTTTTTATTTAATTTTTCTTGTATTTGTACAAGTGTTTTCTTTTCTATACACAATGTGTGTAAAAACTGTCGAAAAGTTCTGCATAGCCGAGTGCTCTCGGCAATTCTTTTAACCATTACAAGTGGATTTTTAAATGTCTGGAATTATTTTTGTATGCGCTTGAAGTTATTTTTTTTTTTCCCCAAACACGGTCAGCATATTGAGACCTCGTTCGTAGTTAATGCTATTAAGTTTTGTGATTTCCTTTTTTATTATTAGGAATTTTATTATTATTTCTGCATCATATATAGATATATATGTGTATGTGTGTGTGTGTGTGTGTGCGTTTGCATGTGAATACACCAGGATATATATATATATATATATATATATATATATATGTGTGTGTGTGTGTGTGTGTGTGTGTGTGTGTGTGTGTGCGTGCGTTTGCATGTGAATACACCAGGATATATATATATATATATATATATATATATATATATATGTGTGTGTGTGTGTGTGTGTGTGTGTGTATATTAATAAATATACACTGGTAGTCTGACTCGAAGTTTTATGCACAACGTAATCTTCGGGTCAGTATCAGGTTCTCCAGGCTCTCCTTCCTCATTTGACTGGACAGATAGAAGGAAGGAGAGACAGAGGAAGGCAGCGGATAACATATTTGCAGGGTCTGATCAGGTGGATGACGGAACGGGGGTTGCCAGGAGCAACAGGAGCAAACATACTAAGAGCCACAAGGGATAGGGAGACGTGGAGATCCATGATCGCCTACGTCCTGAAGGGACAGGGCACATAGAAGAAGAAGAATCTTCGGGTGCTGAATTGAGGCTGACCGAACATCAAGCACTATTTTATTAAAACTACCACTCAATGTGCGATATTATATATATATATATATATATATATAGAGAGAGAGAGAGAGAGAGAGAAAGAAAGAAAGAAAGAGGTCGATTTTTTATTTATTAAATCGACAGATTTTTGTTACTTAAACGATATTTTTAGTGACTACTCGTATTTGAATAGACGCACCGTGTATTTATTAATTTATTTGTTTTCATCTACCGGCTTGAATATCCGGAAAGCACATTTTTCAAATAAGATTTCTCGAATATTAAGGCTAATAGTCAAAAATAAATATTCTATTTAATTAAATAAACAGAACGTCTACTCAAATACGAGTATCCAAAAAAAAGGGTGTAATGAGGGAGAATCTGCCGTAGGATTTGAATCCCGGGAACTAGACACCCCTTATTTATTTGTTGTGTTCTGACCTTAGACACAAGCATAATTGGGAAATCGAATGTAGTTTGTCCGCCCGAAGGGAGATACTACACACTGATCCCAAGACGAAATCGTGCGCTCTTCAATTGTAAATTGTAGTTCTTTTGTTATTATTACTTTGCAAAATTTTACAATGTCAAGGAAACAAAGATGAACTCGTCCGAATCACCCTAAATTTTCTTCATTCTTTCATTGATGAAACTGCAATATAGGTAATTATTAAATATTTATAAATTCATTTGATGCAAATGTTATTGTGCAGTATTAACAAAAGAACAATTCTATTTTCATTTACAATTACTCACATGGCAATGAATACTAAAAAATACTATGACATACATCATTTTTTTTAAAACACTGGGGTGGTCTAATAATTATGGCCGGTAGTGTATATCTGAAAATACAATAGAATATGTAAAAAGCGTTTAATAAAGTAAGTAGCAAAGAAGTGAGGGAACTGCTGGGTCACCATGACATTTTTAAAATGGATATTGTGGTGCAATGGATAACGGCTCGGAACGAGAAATCGGAGAGCCGAGTTCGAATTCTAGTTGCATTTGTTGCATTTAATTACGCACAAATGCTCTTGGGAAAAGTATTAATCCGTCTCTTCTCCCTCCAGCTATGGATTAAATAGCAGGATTGATTGGGTTCTATAGACTTGTTCGAGAAACAGTCTACCGCAGAAGCCAATGGCAGCCTACTGTGAGGAAATCTTCAGCCCACTCATTCATATCTCTTTCGGGACATGATCGCCCAAGCATGTAACACATTTGGCACTTAACTGACTGAATGATTAGAATAACCGAGAACTTCTACTGGCAACAAACCGTTTGCGTACGAATAGAAAATGAATTCTGCAAATATACAAAAATAAAAAGGTGTGTAAAACAAGGATGTGTTCTCACCGGATATAATCAACCGATACAACGAAGATTCTCTGAGAGAATTAAAAGTTCTATCAGGATTCATTCTAAACTTATTTATAAATGGAACTTTGTCTCCGTGTGTGTGTGTGTGTGTGTGTGTGTGTGTGTGTGTGTGTGTGTGTGTGTGTCCCCGTTACCTATAGATTCGGAAACGGCTGAACCGATTTTCTTGAAAATTCACACAGTTGTACTATAAGCGTCTGCGAGTGTTCTTAGCTAGGTTTTGTGTCGAGATACCCCCGATAAATATCGATAATCAAAAAATCGGGTTATAGAAGTGGTCTGATTTTAATCAAATTTGATACACTCATAGACAAAGACATAAGAAACGATATTCAGAAGTTTCAAGGTTGCGGTTCTTACAATAGTGCAGAAAACCGATAATATATACATATAAAAGGCGAGATGTTTGTGTGTGTGTCTGGTTATCTGCCTGTATGTCTGTGTTTTTTCAAGCCTTTTATTTTAGCTTTTGCTTCAGGTTTGGCTCTAAGAAAGGTATGATTGTAGTTCTTAGTCTCAGCCATGATACCATTTACTCAGAGGACTTATTTAGCCTTCAAAATTCAGTTTACAACGAAAAAAACTTATTTGATATCGATACCAGTAAATCAAAATTTGACTTACATCCATTCATTTTTCTTTCAGTCTACGGTTTTGCATTAACTGGAAACAACTATTGCTTTTTAGTCTTTCGTGCCAACGTCCAAAGAGTCTGAGCTCCAGGACCATAGATTAGTTTTAAAGCTTTCATTACACCCGAGCAAGTATTAAAAGATGTAAAGGACAGGAAATTGAGGGTACAAAATTTAAATATCTGGGAAGCGTTATAACAGAAGACGGAAAGTGCGACACAGAAAACCTAAGGTGAATTGGCATTGGCATTGGCATGGCGAAAGAAGCATTCTAGAAGTTGAGTAAACTATTAAGAAACAGGAAAATTTCGCTAGAAACAAAGAAGAGAGTACTAGATTGCTATGTGATGTCAGTTCTTCAATATGGCAGTGAATGCTGGACAATATCATCGAAAATGAACGAAAAACTTGAAGCAACTGAAATGAGGTTCTACAGAAGGATGCTGCGGAGCATGTGAGCGATTAGGAGGTTTTGGAAAGGATGGAAGCGAAAAGGAAATTAATACTGAGCATCAGGATGACACAGCTGAAGTTCCTGGAACAAGCAATGTGAAAGGAGAGCTTGGAGAGCCTGATACTAACAGGCCAGATAGAAGGGAAAAGAGACAGTGGTAAGTAGCGGATAACCTATTTGAAGGAACTGATCAGGTGGATGACGGAATGAGGGTTGCATGGAGTACCAGGAGAAAGCGTGCTATGAGCCACCAGGGATAGGGAGACGTGGAAAGCCATGATCGCCTACGTCCTGAAAGGACAGGGCACATAGAAGAAGAAGTCATGAACAAGGGACACGACCCATGGAAAATGAGATCTAAGTCAATCTCAGGTTTATAACATTTAAATTAGTAATTATAAAAAGAAAAAATAACTAAAAAAAATGAAGAAGAAAACGAAAGAAAAACTAACGGAACAATGATCACGCCTGCTTGTATAACTCAATAAATACAACTCAATAATTGCGGATAATCGATAGATCAATAACCGAGCATTACATGAACGAGAAATCTCATTAGGCTACGTGCGATAACGTTTGTCATATGTCAGACGAAACCCTGTTTGGAGATCAACATCCGGAGAAATTCTCCCTCTTCCGTTTTCGTGCCTGTCGGTAGCTTCCCTGTACCCCAGGACGTGACCAACCCCAAATTAGTGATCGTTCGCAGAGTCAACATCATTCGAAATCCTATCCTCGCCATAGTCGATCGCCATCCCATCTTGCCTGTCCGAAACCATGGTGACGGAAATGGCTATCCGAATACCGCGTTTCGAATAGTAGGCGATTTTGGACGGGAAACAGACGACTGAGTGGATCAGGTGATTGGTCCGGGGAAATCACATTGAATTTAGCACCATTTCCGAATTAGCCGTAACAAAATCGGCCACAATGATTACCTAATTTCCGAAATTTCAAGAAACCGACACTTTCACCGTAATTATAAACTTCTCGTACTGGAGAATTTGGAAACATGATAAGCCATGATTTTTTTTTTGATTTTTTTCCAAGATTGCCAAATTTTTATCATTAATCAATTTTTAGTTTGCAATTTTATTATTTTATTTTTTATTTATTTCATTTATTGATATTTACACAGTTTAGTCCAGTGAAAATTGATGTTCAGTTAAGTTAATAAGCATAAAATACTGGTTGACTTGAAAATCATTATACGAAATCCTAGATTTCAACCCAAGCTCGAACACCAAGCACTCGATGGAGAGAAAAAACGCAAATGTTTCTGACACGAGTCACGCCAGAGCCCCACCCTTACTTCATTTATGGTTGAGTCGGGTAGTCATGTGGCCAAATCGCAGTATCAACAGACAGTGGATAATTATATTTTCTAAATCATTCTTTGCCTCAAAAATCAGCATAGATAATCATAGATTGTTACACCGGCTCGAACATCAGCCACTAGTACCGAGAGAAAGCATGCAACTATTACTGCCACTAGGCACACTAAATCTGCATAAATGAGCTGGGATTAGTATTCTACACGGTAAAGATGGTAAAAACGTCCGAAGAAATCTTCTGATGAGTGGACTGAACAATTACCAAAATATTTGTCTAGGAAACTCTAGAGTCAAGGCGCTGAATATAACGTCAATCAGATAAGTGACAATTGTCATTTGCCTTAATCATTCAGATCTAAACTTATTTATAAAAGGAACTCTGTGTGTGTGTATGTGTGTGTGTGTGTGTGTGTGTCCGTTACCTATAGACTCCGAAACGGCTGCACCGATTTTCTTGAAAATTTAGACAGTTATACTATAAACGTCTGCGAGTGTTCTTAGCTAGGTTCTGTGTCGAAGTACCCCCGATAAATATCGAAAATCGAAAAAATCGGATGTGGTCCGATTTTAATCAAATTTGATACACTCATAGACAAAGACATGAGAAACGATATTCAGAAGTTTCAAGGTTACAGTTCTTAGAATAGTGCAGAAAATCGATTATATATATATATATATATATATATATATATATATATATATAAACTTTGTGTGTCTGTGTGTGTCTCTGTGTGTGTGTGTCCGTTACCTATAGACTCCGAAATGGCTGAACCGATTTTCTTGAAATTTTACACAGTTGTACTATAAGCGTCTGCGAGTGTTCTTAGCTAGGTTTTGTGTCGAGATACCCCCAATAAATATTGAAAATCGATAATCGAAAAAATCGGGTTATAGAACGAGTGGTCCGATTTTAATCAAATTTGATACACTCCTAGACAAAGACATAAGAAACGATAATCAGAAGTTTCAAGGTTGCACTTCTTACAATAGTGCAGAAAATCGATAATATATATATATATATATATATATATAAGGCAAGCTGTTTGTGTGTATGTTTGTTTATCAGTCTGTCTGTCCTTTATACAAATCCACAATTTTTATCCGATTCTCACCAAAC
>JBBBDQ010000200.1:2460000-2562500 GCA_037127315.1 Ascarosepion bandense | reverse complement strand
ACAAGCTTCTTCAATGTATCTAATGGTGTCTGCTGCTAAGCGTATTTGTTTCCAAAGTGTGTCATGCGAAGTAACATAAGATATATCAATTTTTTTTTATTCAAATTATCCCATAGATGTTCAAACGAGTAGTTTCAAAATATCTTGTTTAATAGAAAGTAGGAAAAATTAAATATAACTTCTTTTTAATATATTTCTTTTACATTTACTTTTAAATAATCAGTATTTATTAGAAATTTACTTGGCTTTTCACCCTGTATTTGAATTTCAGTGAGGTTTTTAGGACAGGGGTGATTTCAAACTTTATTTGGATGCCTCATAAATGATAAAATAATTCTTGTCCTAATACTTTTGCACAGTACTATATATATATATATATATATATATATATATATATATATATATATATATATATATAAAGAGAAGGAGAGAGCGAGAAGGGCTATAGCTTTATTTACGAGGAAATGTTGAACGATTATCAGGCGAGCACACAATTTTTTTCGGAATCCGTCTCGATAAAACGGAAAATTTTCCACCGGTTACTCTTAAATGTGTATATAAATATATCAACTGCCTAGAAGATTCATGTATAACAAGGCAATTATATATGATATCATTTAGATAGATAGATAGATAGATAGATAGATAGATAGATAGATAGATAGATAGATGAGAAAAAATGAGAAAAAATAGATAGATAGATAGATAGATAGATAGATAGATAGATAGATAGATATATGAGAAAAAATTGAGATAGATAGATAGATAGATAGATAGATAGATAGATAGATAGATAGATAGATAGAAAAAATTGAGAAAAAATTGAGATAGATAGATAGATAGATAGATAGATAGATAGATAGATAGATAGGGGTGATTTTCTAATCGCCGCTTATATGTGGCAAAAGGCCGAAAGTATGGGGCACCCACTGAGGATCAAACTTACTACGCAATTTAATGATTCTAGCGATACAAGATTGATAACCATTACTGAGATAGATAGATAGATAGATAGATAGATACATACATACATACATACATACATACATACATACATACATACATACATACAAGCATTTATATGCACGTATTTAATATTAGCATACAGGTTATATATGACTTTATAGATTAATTTCTCTAGCTAGCGCTGAGTATATTTACATATAAGCAATTCCATATATAAATGTATATATGTCGACTAATTAAAGAGAATAAAAATTTCAACGTTGTAAATAACAGCGTTCCTCATCTACGCATCCGCCATTAGACATACGTGGGTTCAAATTCAAGCCTTTTTGTATAATTCTATTTACGCGGGCCACCCGTTTAGTTGTCAGTTGAAGGATTTAAACGACTACCTCATCGTAACTGAATCACCTTCGGCCCCTGATCGTCGGCTTGCTCAAATTCGCAGTTTGCCGTGGCTGGCAGTTCGCCGTGCATGCGTCGATTACGTAGCTATGATCCTGGCCTCGAAAGCGATAACCGTCATTACCAAAAGTAAATAGGAAGAGGGGCGGGATTTATAATTCCGCCAGTCAAAATATAAGAATGATTATTGAAGATCAAGATTTTTTGACCACCAGGCAGTTCTTCACATTCAAAAGTTAAATATCGAAAAATACTATGCTTGTTTAGATAGATAGATAGATAGATAGATAGATAGATAGATAGATAGATAGAAACAGACTGAGATAGAATAACAGAGATAGATAGATAGATAGATAGATAGATAGATATGATGAACAGACTGAGATAGAAAGATATGAACAGACTGAGATAGATAGATAGATAGATAGATAGTTAGTTAGTTAGTTAGTTAGTTAGTTAGATATGAAGTGACTGAAATAGATAGATAGATAGATAGATAGATAGATAGATAGATAGATAGATAGATAGATAGATAGAAACCTATGTTATGGTAAACATTAAAAGTACTATTTTGTTCTTCCTTTAATCGAATATAATGAATAAAATAATTTCTTAGCTTAACATTTGAAATAGGGTTCAATTACAGTTTTGGCCTACGGGAATAATAACCAGTAAGTGTGTTGCAAAAATGTGTCTTTCAACGTATGAGGAGCATCTGTAACCGACATGCTGGGCTGTATACGTCCTTCTTCTTCTTCTTCTTCTTCTTCTTCTTCTTCTTCTTCTATGTGCCCTATCCCTTCAGGATGTAGGCGATCATGGTTCTCCACGTCTCTCTATCCCTGGTGGCTCTTAGTATGTTTGCTCCTGTTACAACTCGCATCAGACCCTGCAAATATGTTATCCTCTGCCTTCCTCTGCCTCTTTTTCCTTCTATTTGCCCTGTCAGTATCATGTTCTCCAAGCTCTCCTTCCTCATTGCATGTCCCAGAAACTTCAGGTGTCTCTTCTTGATGCTCACTATTAAACTCGTCTCCCCGATTTTTCGTTTCAAGCCAATATCCACTGTACTACAACGCATATCCTCAACATTTAAAAGAGATCAAATAACAAATTTACACAACCAATATGTGTGGGCGGATCGGAATCCCCATGGCACAATACAGGCTAGACATCAGCTTCAGTTTACGATTAATGTGTGGACTAGAATTGTAAGTGAATAGCTGGTAGGTTCATTTGTTCTTTTAGCACATCTTACAAGAGATGTCTACAGGGACTTCATTTCGAACACACTTTCAGGCCTGCTAGAGGATGTATCCCTGCTAGCATGAAGACGCTTGTGGATCATGTATGATGGGATTCCGGCTCTTTTTAGTTACATTGTTAGCGATGCACTGGTTGACATGGAAGCTGAATAGGTAGGGAAGACCTATTCTCAGGTCGGCACCCACCCAGACCACTCGCCTTTGTATTTTTTTTTTATCTTTGGAGGTAACGAAAACAATTGATTCATGTGTAATATAACAATCTGGCCCCACCCGAGGAAGGCTGATGCAAGCGAGGGTGTTTCCGGTCGTTGAAAGGAACGGATGTCGTTTGACCTTATTTCCGGCAGCAGCGGAAATAACTACAGAGGCAAACAGAACAGGTGTCTCTGAGAATTACGTGGACGTGCGTGGGCGAGGCAAAACCGGAAGAAAAAGTCCCGGTTCTGGAAGATTATAAAAAGACCTCGGCACACGGATTCGCCAGTAGAGGAGCAACAGAGATCGGCCGGTGAAGAGAGAGACACAACAGATAAGACTACACTCCCGTCAACCCATTAGAAGCGCGCTCTCTCAATTCTCTGTTCCCTATGCTACACGGTTCATCGTCATTAATAAAAATATAACTTTATATTTTTATATATATGCGTGTTTGTTGTTTGTCGATATATAACACATGCAGCAGTCATTAAAAATTCATCAACGTGTCATTAGGGCCTACGAATCATTTTGACACCGTGTGACAGTATTTGAAAAGGTCCGACTGTCAATGATCAATGAGTATTTACAAGGGAATGAGTGGAGGACATTTTGAACAATTGTTATGAGTTGCTGTGATGGCCTTTTGTACATATGTTTATACGAACATCTTCCCTTTTTTATGTTAGAAACTCGCATTCAAAGTTTGTATTTTTTTTTTGTCTTTTTTGATACACCCTGTATATATACGATTTTTATTTCCGTCTAGAGTTCCGTTTAATTTTTTTTTAAATTTATAAATCACTCCAACACCTCGATAAAGTTTAACATATATTCCCCGATGAGCACAAGAAGTGAGTCGTATCGAAACTGGTGACGTAGAACTTACGCCCAATTAGGAAGCAGCAGCACGTTTCGCTTCGAGATCGAAAAATCTGTTAACAGCCCATCGAAATGTTTCGTCAGACTTTTGATAAATATTCACTTGGTTGAATAGGTGCTTTTGAGTTACACGTGCGCTTCAAGACCGGCAGAGTATCCGATGAAAATTCGCCTTCAGATTGACCAATCATAATCAAAATACCAGATAATAGAAACCATCACCACACGTTTTCTCGCATGAATAAGTCATGAGATCTTCCAGGAGAGCCTCTCCTTCATTCCCTTATTTACATTATTTTTTTCCTTCTCTCTCTCTCTCTCTCTCTCTCTCTCTGAGCTATTTCTCTCTCTCTCTCTCTTTCCATATTGAATATTTCTCACTCTCCTTTCTTTTTCCTCTTCTCTCCCTCCCTCCCTCCCTCTCTCTCTCTCTCTCTATTTATCTATCTATAACTTATTGAAAATTTCACGTTTTTATTTTACCTCCACTCTATTAACTATTTCTTTCTCTTCTTTTCTCTCTGTTTCTCTGCTTCTCAGTTTGTCTGTCTTCCTGTCTGCATCTCTCTCTTTATCACTCTCTCTCTCTCTTTATTACTCTCTCTCTTTATCCCCTCCTCTCTCTCTCTCTCTCTACGTGGAATATTCAATAAGATATATATATATACATATATATATATATATATATATATATATATAGAGAGAGAGAGAGAGAGAGAGAGAGAGAGAGAGATCTTATTGAATATTCTACGTTCTTATTTTACCCCCTCTCTGTTTACTATTTCTTTCGCTTTCTTCTTTTCTGTTTCTCGTTTTCTCTTCCTAACTGCCTGCTGCATCTCTCTCTCTCTCTCTCTCTCTCTCTCTCTCTCTCTCTCTCTCTCTCACATTATTTTTATTTTTTCTGTCTGCTGCGAAACTGGAAAAACAAGTCCTGACTGTCCCGTTGAAACTTGAAAAACGCTCCTCTGAGACCAGACCACCAACCAATCGTTGACTGTATCCGTTTAATAGACACTCACGCCAAAATACGAATGATCTCCCGGGACTAATAACGAAGGATCTGTTTACAGCCCGCGCAAAATTGTAACACTAACGAGCACAAAGCCTAATTAAACGTCCAGCGGGGCATTCCTGCAACAAAAACCAAGTCCGTCTCACAACTGGGCCTCTAAAACTGAAACAACTTTTATTTCAAATATCCGATTCTAACCTCAAATAAATCAATGGATACCATGTTTCCCTGAATAAGTGCTCCCACTTGAATAATTGCCCCCTCGAATAAGCGCCCTTCATAAAAGAGAAAAACTGTATTTTTAATTTCAAATACGATGTTTACCTTCAGGTGATTGACAAGTGGGGCCTTTTCGGATTAAGGTTTTCTATTGACATAAATGGATAGAGTGTGGTGCAGTGGATATCAACTCGGAACGAGAAATTGGAGAGCCGAATTCGAAATACCCTTGGGAAAGGTATTAATCTGTCTCTTCCCTCCAGTTATGGGTTAAATAATACGACAGATTGGGTTCTATAGCCAACCAGTCTACCACATAAATCAATGGCAACCTAATGCAGGATAATCTTCTGCGCACCTATCACGTATGGTTGACAACCAGTCTACCGCAGAAAGTAATGGCAACCTACTGCGGGATAATCTTCTGTCCAGTCAGTCATGTCTCTTTCGAGACATCATCGCCCAAGCGTGTATCACGCATGGCACTCAATTGACTGACTGATAACATATATCTATATTCGTCTTCTCCTGGACCCATTTTTCTTCAGGACGTAGGCGATTATGACTCTCTACACCTTCCTATCGCGTGTAGCTCTTAATAAATTTTATCTTTTTGTTATATCCCCGCTCCCCTATTCTTTTGCTCAAACTAAGTATGTTATTTGTTGTTTTCATGTCTGTCTTGCCTTCATCAGTCCTACGGGTGTCAGATTTTCCAAGCACTCTTTCCTCATGATGTGCACTAGAAACCTCAACTGTACCTTCTTGGTGTTAAGTATAGTTTTTTTTTTTTTGCTTCTATTTTCTCTTGAACTTCGTCGTTGCTCACATGTTTATACTATGGCATCCTCAGCATCCTTCTGTAGAACAGCATTCACAACCTTACAGGAAGACAGATAGCATGTAACCGTTTAATACTCTTTTCCCTTGTTTATAGCGAGGTTTTTCAATTTCTAGGTACTCCGCTTAGGCATCTTTCGCGATCCCAATACGCCTTCGGATTTCAGTGTCACACTTTTTTCCTCTGCTACATTTTTTAGAAATCTAAATTTCTGCAGTTTGATTATAGTATCCCCGATTTCAAATTCATGCTTTGGGTTCATGCATTTTGCTAACAACCATACATTCCTCTCTTCCTACAGTTTATGTTTAATCCATTATTCCCGTAATTTTTGTTGTTTTCTTTTAACTACCATCTATAGGAGCATTTGTAGCTTTCTTTCTGTGTCTGCTCTCAACACTGTGTCATCTTCATATCATATGTCGTTAAGAAGGTAGCCGCCAATGATAAATCCGTTATGGTCCTCTATCTATAAGAATGAACTCTTCCCCCTTCAATAAATAGTAACCTGCGTGACTTCCGAGGAAGCAGCTGTGAGGCAGCTGAGTGACAGTCGAGGCGCAACGTAACTATAACGTTTGGACTTACACTTCTATTTGCTGATTACTAATACTCTTACTTGTATACATGTTCTGTTATTCTAATACATTGTTTGAACCTACCTTCTTGTTTCCGTGTCATTCTTCCTGGCCTAAATAAGCCACAACAACTTGGCGACGAAGATTTCGCCACAACAAAATCCTGGTAGGACATCCAGTTCAATACCAAAATTGGTGTAGGCCTATGTGAGTGTATGTTCTGACATCATGACTAAACGGACCATGATTTTGTATTTTCAAATGCAAAACCATAAATTAGAGCTAAACTTCAGATGTCATTCAGGCGTATAATATGTCATCTACAAAAAAAGGAGGAGATATTGAGTTCGGTATGAAGAACATTTTTTCTGAACCTACAAGTGATAGGGTTGATTACTTACATTCGGCCTCCGAGGACACTAGAAGTTATGAGAGATAGAATCAGTTTTGGTCTTTTAAGATATTGCCTAAATATTACATAGTACAAGGATAGATTTTGTTAACTTGGGCATAAAAAGAAAATAGCATCTATGGCCAGTCAGTAAATTAAGTGCCATACGTGATACACGCTTAGGCGATCATGTCTCGAAAGAGACATGACTGACTGAGCAGAAGATTATCTCGCAGTAGGTTGCCATTGCTTTCTGCGGTAGAGTGGTTGCCGACCAAGGCTATAGAACCCAGTCTGTCCTGCTATTTAACCCATAACTGGAAGGAAAGACGGATTAATACCTTTCCCAAGGGTATTTGCGCGTAAGTAAATACAATGGATTCAGCTGGAATTCGAACTCGGCTCCCTGGCTTCCCGTTCCGAGCCGATATCCACTGTGCCACAACGGGCATCTATGGTAATGAGGTTTTAATGTCACTAAAGGTCATACGTGGGAAACTTTTAATTAGGATATTTCTGGCAGGACAACAAAAGAACTTAAAATTCAAGTTGTGCAGTTTTTTGTTTTTGTATTTTTTGTTTTTTGTTGTTGTTTTTTTTTTTTGTAAAATTGATGCAAATCTGAAAAATAATCGCCAAAATGAAACTCGATTTTTCCAACTTTTTAAATACATTGTTGAAAACCTAACTCCATAAAGGAATGGGATGTTCCTATCGTCTTAAATACGTGGACAATATTGTAGTATGGGAGATTGATCGTACTTGATACAAACTCGCTAAGTCAACACAGACGAGGCTCCGTCGAAGGGTGGAGACTCGTTTGGGTGAAAAAAACTACAGCCCAAACCAACCTTAAGCTGGATCTACGGAATATTTTTGGCTGAAATTAAGGGCTCGGAATCACCACTATAATTGATCTTGTGTCCCGTCCGCCTTGGTGGGGAGGTGGTAAATACAGAGTGATCACCCTGATCCAAACTCTCTCTTGATAAACTTTGTTTCCGAGCGGAGAGGAACCTAGACCAGGCTCCACCGAAGAGTAAAGTTTAGGCTGAACAGACAAGAGCCCGACCCTGCCTTAAGCAGGTTCTACAGAATATTTTTGGCTGAGCTTAAGGGCTCCTAATCCCCACCTTAATTGACCTTGTGTCGCATCTGCCTCGATCATTCTTAATCCGACTCTCTACCTGTGAGCAGAGTGGGACCCAAACGAGGCTCGGAAGAAGGCTAGTCTAGCTTACGGCATATCACGTTGAATACACCGGTTCTCGTTCGATCACCGAAGTTAAGCAACGTTGAACCTGGTCAGTACTTAGCTGGGTGACCACTTGGGAATACCAGGCGCTGTAAGCGTTCAATGACGGATGTGCGTTGTGGTGCAGTGGATATTGGCTTTTAAATAGAAATCGGTGAGCCGAGTTCGAATTCCAGTTGAGTACACTGCATTCACTTCAGCACTAGTAGCCTTGGGAAAGGTATTAATCCGTCACTTCCCTCCGGTTATGGGTTAAATAACAGGATGGGGCCTGGAAGCAACCCATCTGGTGTTGATGTCACAATAAAAACACCCTTGGTAGCCCTGGCGAAGCATAAAGTATTCAGCTATTTGATAAGATTATGAATTTCGCTGCAAACTGCGCCAGGGTCCCAAATGCACAGAGAATACTGGAGGGGTGTAGTGAGTTCTATCTCGGCCAAGGCCGCAAGACGACGACGTCTCGTTTGGGTGAGCTTAAACGCTCAGAATCGCCACTTTAATTGACTTCGTGTCACATCCGCCTTTGTGGGGAGGGATGAATACCGGGTGATTATAGTGACTAGTAGTCATCACTCACTGTCTTCCTCACTGCCTACGGATAAAAAGATTCCAGGCGGGGCTCTGTCGAAGCCTTGTCTTGGGAAAATTAATACTTGCTTTAAGCCGGTCTTGTACTGGGTCAACGGGATATTTTTGGCTGATCTTAGGGACTCGGAGTCCTCACTTTAAAATTGCCTTGTGTCGCATTCCGCTTATGTGGAGAGGCAGATCAAGATAGAGTGATTATACTGGCTAGCAGTGTATCGAGTTCACGCAGCCTCTAACCTTTTCTACTTGTCGATATACAAGGTAACCAAAAAAGTTCTGTCCGTTTTTTGATTAATCGTTGAATGAAATTGAAATATATACAAAATGTGAGTATCAATTGTTTTCAAATTCAGACAGCCGGAAGTATAAACATCAGACGTTATAACAAAACATGCGCACCGTGCCCGGCCATCATTTATAAGCCGGACAGCTGTGAGAAGGATGGCAATGTCTAGAAATCTCGTTCAGGGGTGTTTGCTTTACGACTTCAAAGTGGGCTTATCAGCAGCTGCATCAAGTCGCCGCATATGTCAAGCGTTTGGGGATAGTGCTGTGGATAAACGTACTGCAAGGCGTTGGTTTTGAAAATTCATGTCGGGAGATTTGTCTCTCCATGATGAGCCTCGCAGTGGACGACCACAAGTCTTGAATGACGGAGTCCTGAAGGCGGCTATTGAAGAGGACAGTAGTCTAACGTGTAGTGAACTTGCAAGACAGTTCAACTTTTCCGCTGAAACAGTTAGACTTCACCTGCACCGCCGAGGTAAGACGTACAAACTGAGTAAGTGGGTTCCGTAAACTCTGTTGGAGGTTCACAAGGGACAACGAGTGGCAGCCTGTGTATCGCTGCTTTCTTGCCACCGTACCGCATCCTTATTCAATCGAGTGCTTACCAGTGTTAAAAAGTGGGTTCTGTACGAAACTCCCAAGCGTTCCAGACATTGGTTGTCTCCTCAAGATGCTGTCCCTCACACCGCAAGACCACCTATGCACCCACGCAAGATCATGCTTTGTGTCTGGTGGACAGGTTGTCAAGTAGTTCATTCAAATTCCTTAGTGGCTATGGCACAATTAACTGGAAAAATCATATCAATTAGTAGGCAAGTTTTTATTTTTGGTTTTTGACAATTTTTTTCTCTGTGTAGATGGTGTAATCCCATAGAATGGTGACAAATTCTGTTTCTTTAACCGGTGCTTGCTTACGTATTTTTTTTTAATCATTTCACCCCGAGCAAGGCAGAAACGACACTGATGTGCAGGGGGTTACATAAATGTAGAAAGATTAATTAGAAAAGAGTGAGGAGTACAAGCTAGTTAGAAAGGAACAATAGAAAGCTGAGAAAGCAGGTGCAATGACAGATACATGGGCGGAGAGAAAGTGAAGATTATACAGGGGAGGGGAGAGAGCTAGAGTCCAGTGGTTAGTAGGTGAGTATTAACTTTGCTTTTAAATTTCTGGAAGTCGTAGCCGTCAGGAAAGCAAGAATACGGGAGTGAGTTCCACAGGCGGGAAGTGCGAGAGAGGAAGCTGCAGGAGTAGAATTGTCGTCTGCGTTTGGCTAACCTGACTGTGAATGGGTGGGACCCAGTTGCCAGTCTGGTTGCACGGGTAAACACCTGTTGAGGAGGCATCAGTGACTTAAGCTCATCCGAGCAGAAGCCATGAAAGTATTTATAGAAGAGACAGAGGGAGGCCACATTTCGACGATGGGAAAGTGGCTGCAGTCGAGTCGCCAGATCAGTACCTATCACATTACAGACTCTCCTTTGGAGCTTGTCAAGAACACTGAGGAGAACGGCAGGGGCACCTGACCATAAATGGCAGCAGTACTCCATGCACGGACGGATGGTTGACTTGTATATATGCAGGATGGATATTTGCACATTGTCCAGTGTAAATATTGCCCCACTCTAATTTGACAATCTTTATATATTTGGGGAAAATAGAGAAAACCCTGAGATTAAATGCTTTATTGTTTCCTGGCATTTGTCACAGAACCTGTATTTTGGATCCACATTATCATATATGATATTATTATTATGTTGTCATCTTTCATCATATTTCGATTTCTGCTATGGTCGCACTACCAACAAAGTCTGAGGGAAGACCTAAGGCAGATTGTGGTGTGTTGTTATGGCGCCATTTCATGTTTTTTATATCTCCCCTATCATCCCTAGAGTTACATAGACAAAGTCCTCCTTAGTGTGTGGGCTGTACTTAACAAGACAATTTTTTGTATATCTCTTAAGCTGGGGTTTCCAGGGATTCTTTCAATGTGTTGTTTTGTTCCATTTTTTATCATTCCAAGTGCACCTACTATCACTGGTACAACTCTTGTTTTCAATTTCCACATTTTTTCTATTTCAATTTCCAGGTCTTTATATTTTGACAGTTTTTCAAATTTCTTGGTTGCTATGTTACAATCCGCTGGACAGGCCATATCAATTAATAGACAAGTTTTCTCTTTTGGTTTTTAACAATAATGTCTGGCCTGTTTGCTTCAATTTTTCTGTCTGTGTAGAATGGTGACATCTTCTATTTCTGTAACCGGTGCTGGGTGATGTTCATACCAGTGTTTGTTTACAGATTTTCCATAGAGTTTGTACATTGTCCAATGTAAATATTGCCCAACACTATCGGGACGATTTTTATATTCATTTGGGGCAAGTACAGAACATCCTGAGATTAGATGGTCTATTGTTTCTTGGTTTTTATCACAGAACCTGCATTTTGGATCCACATTATTATGTATAATATTTGCCTGAAAGTTCCTAGTGAAAAGACTTTGGTCTTGCGCAGCAAGAATAAAGCCTTCAGTGTCAGACTTTAATCCAGATGCACGTAACTATCGATGAGTATTAATTTTATCAACATTGAATTTATTGGCACGTTCTGGATATTGGCCATGCAGAGGTTTGTCTTGCCAGCGTTGTTTCATCTGTTCAAGAGCTTTATCCTTGGCTTTCTTTTTCATATTTTTTGCTGTAATATTTGGTTCTTGGCTTCTGTTTTGCTTTTCTACAGAATCTACTAAATGTAAATCTTGTTTGTATTTACTGCCTTCTTTTATTATTGAATATTTTTTCTTTCTGTTTTCATGTTGTTTGACTTATTGTATCATCCAGTCCTTTGCTGTTTCTATGTATGTTAGTTATTATTATTATTATTATGTCATTTTTCATCATATTTAGATTTCTGCATTGGTCTCACTACCAACCAAGTCTGCGGGGAGACCTAAGGCAGGTAGTGGCGTGTTGTTATGACTCCATTTCATGTTTTTCTATCCTCCCTATCATCCCCAGCATTACATAGATAACGTTTTCCTTAGTGTGTGGGCTGTACTTAATAATACAATTTTTTGTATATCTCTTAAGCTGGGGTTTCCAGGGATTCTTTCAATGTGTTGTTTTGTTCCATTTTTTATCATTCCAAGTGCACCTACTATCACTGGCACAACTCTTGTTTTCAATTTCCACATTTTTTCTATTTCAATTTCCAGGTCTTTATATTTTGACAGTTTTTCAAATTCCTTGATTGCTATGTTACAATCCGCTGGACAAGCCATATCAATTAATAGACAAGTTTTCTCCTTCTGGTTTTTAACAATAATGTCTGGCCTGTTTGCTTCAATTTTTCTGTCTGTGTAGATGGTGTAATCCCATAGAATGGTTACATCTTCTATTTCTGTAACCGGTGCTGGATGATGTTCATACCAGTGTTTGTTTACAGCTTTTCCATAATGTTTGCACATTGCCCAATGTAAATATTGCCCAACTCTATCGTGGCGATTTTTATATTCGTTTGGGGCAAGCACAGAACAGCCTGAGATTAGGTGGTCTATTGTTTCTTGGTGTTTATCACAAAACCTGCATTTTGGATCCATATTATTATGCATAATATTTGCCTGAAAGTTTCTCGTGAAAAGACTTTGGTCTTGTGCTGCAAGTATAAATCCTTCAGTTTCAGACTTTAATCCAGATGCACGTAACCATCGATGAGTATTAACTTTGTCTTATTATTATTATTATTATTATTATTATTATTATTATTATTATATTGGGTAAGATAAACCTGAATCTGATGTTAATATTTGAGCATAATTTTCCTGGTCAGTGCCAGATATATCTCATATTACGAAATATATATAATTTTAATAGAAAATACATTTTATTATGGGAATTGATTGTAAATAAATTTGCAAAATAAATTAACGGCAAATTGTTATGCTAATGATTTACTAGAGTAATTCTAGAGAAATTACTTGAAAATTTTTTAATCGAGAAATTGATTGCAACGGAGCCTACTATACAATTAAAAGTAAATGACTTTACATGGAAAATTTACTGAAAAATTATTTTCAGAATAAATTAAATAAAATTATTTTACTAGGGTATTTAATTTGAAGCGATTTTATCAGATAAATGAAGTGAAATGACTTTACTAGAGAACTTAATGCATTTATAAGAAATCATAAACTTTAAAGGATTTTACTAGAGAAGTTAATTGCAACAGATTATACTAGTGAAATTAATCAGCAACCATTTTACTGTAGAAAATCATTACAAATTAAGAAGCCAACCGTGGTCAGAGGTCAGAATTGAAGGCAAACCTTAAAGTCAGAAGGAGCAAGTAATTATTTTCTGACAAGTCTATCATAAATTTCATTATTTAAATGCCAACTCTTGGTCAAATATTCATGTCTGTCTACTTGCATTATTCCGGGAATAAATCGATATACAAGTTTGTATCAATAAATCGTATTCAGACATTAAGATGCGCGCTGCATTTTCATCTCACGTTTTCAGTGTATAATGTTTGATCAACGTAATTAATTCTTAGCACAAAATTAAGTAAATTGATAAAGGAAGAGATTATGTTTAAAA
The DNA here is from genome assembly GCA_037127315.1 of Ascarosepion bandense. Taxonomy (NCBI): domain Eukaryota; kingdom Metazoa; phylum Mollusca; class Cephalopoda; order Sepiida; family Sepiidae; genus Ascarosepion; species Ascarosepion bandense. Next base: position 2,549,010 of record JBBBDQ010000200.1, on the reverse strand, counting down.
TATCTATTGCGTGAAATATAACATGAATTGAAGTGATAAACGTAAAATAATAATCAGTTAAGTGCCATACGCTTTCGGCGATGATGTCTCGAAAAATACATGACTGACTGGGCAGAAGATTTTCCGCAGTAGGTTGCTATTGCTTTCTACGGTAGACAGGTTGCCAGCCGAAGCTATAGAACCCAATCTGTCCTATTATTTCACCCATAACTGGAGGGAAGAGACGGATTAATACCTTTCCCAAGAGTATTTATGCGTAAGTGAATACAAGGAATTCAACTGGAATTCGAACTCTGCTCCCCGATTTGTCGTTCTGAGTCGATATCCACTGCAACACAACGCACATCCTGACTGGCTGTAAAATAATAAGGCTGCTGTAAAAAAAAGTAAAAAGATGAAAACAAAGCAACGTATGATCAAATTAAAAAAAAAACCTATGTCCATTTTAATGCTCCTTAATAGCCACTCTCGGGTATATATATATATATATATACACACACACACAGGGTGGTTCAAATGGTTGGTTGGTTGATTCATTTAACCAGCATAACCAACCTTCATTAGGTCATTTAATGCTGAAAATCGTTTTTGATTTGTTTTATTTAGTTTATTTGTTTTTGCTTGTATCAAGATTTATTGGGAGTTGCTTAAGGGTAGGGTCCCCAGGTCCTACCCCTGTTATTTAACCCATGACTGGGGGAAGGGACGGATTAATACCTTTCCCAAGCTTAAATAAATGCAGGAATTCAAACTCCGCTCACCGTTTTCTCTTTCCGAGCCGATATCCACTGCACCACAACGCACATCCGTCACTATACGCTTACAGCACGTGGTATTCCCAAGAGGTCACCCATCTAAGTACTAACCAGGCTCAACGTTGCTTAACTTCGGTGATCGAGCGAGAACCGGTGTATTCAACGTGATATGGTTGTAAGCACGTACATCCGTCACTAAACGCTTACAGCACCTGGTATTCCCAAGCTGTAACCCATCTACGTACTGACCAGGCTTAACGTTGCTTAACTTCGGTGATCGAGCGAGAAACTGAGTATTCAACGTGATAGGCCGTAAGCCTGGTTCAAAAGGAGGTGGAATATTTGTGAGTATCCGTTATATTATTACAATCCTAACTATGATTAGTTAGGATTGTACAATAAAATTTACTTGTCAATAAAGATAATTGCATTAGCAAATACGAGTGTGCCCCTGCTTTAAAAAAAGATCACGGCAAAATATTTGACATAACTATTATATATATATATATATATATATATATATATATATATATATATATATATATTAGTCATCAATATACAAGCCTGTTTCGCAGCTCATCAGTTTAGCTAGACAACCACTTGCTTCCAGTCGGGATCGAAACTCAACCAATTTGGTGTTTTTCGGAGTACCTACTCACTAAGCCATAGGCGTACGGACGGAAAGAAAGGAATTTTAGCGTGTTGGCGACTCCGACTGACACCAAATCGGTCGAGTTTCGATCCCGGCCAGAAGCAAGTGGATGTGTCTAGCCACATTGATGAGCTGTGATACAGCGAAACAGGCTTGTATATGGATGACTAATATATATGTATGTATATATGTATGTATGACATGACAATATATATTTTTATATCAAGAACAGTACTGGGCAAATTGTTTTGACACACCATCAAAACTTCTGTAACACAAAAGATAAACTGAAGGCAAAGATTATGGCAGCATGCATCAACATAAACAAGGATATTGTGTAGAAGATTTGCAGGAGATTATCTATTCGCTGGCCGTTGAAGTTGATGGCGATTTTATATAATGAAGTTAATCTTTGGTATGTCAAGATAATTCATTTTAATTTTGGTAAATATATCTGTTAAAATGAGATGTCAGTGTTATTTTCATTTTTGTGTTATTCATACGACAATTTATTCATCGCAGCATATATATATATATATATATATATATATATATATATATATATATATATTAAAAAAGGATTAATTCAAAGATGTTGAATGGCCATTTCGATATGAAGATCCCCACGGGGGACAACACATCACCTCAGCAACAGAAAAATCCTTTCAGAAACTGAAGAAAAATTAGTCTACTTTTCCTTTTTAAATAGATTGCAAAGAAATTAAAAAATAAAAAATAAAATAAAATAAAAATAAAAATAAAGGGAAAGAAAAAGAAAAAGAAAAAGAAAAAGATAAAGATAAAGATATACCTTCCTGCTTTTTTCCCTTGGATTGAAGTATCTGAATTAAAATATATATATATATATATATATATATATATATATATATATATATATATGTTTGTGTGTTGATGTGCTCTTCTGTATGGAAGTGAATAATGAACAATAAAGGGGAGGCTTGAGGCAGCAGGAATATGGTTTTACAGAAGGATGCTGAGGATACCATGGACGGAGCACGTAAGCAAGGATGCAAACGAGAAGAAAACTCATACTTAACACCAGGAAGATACAGATGAATTTCCTGTGACACGTAATGAGGAAGGAGGGCCTGGAGAATTTAATACTCACAGGACGGATGAGAAGAAAATAGATGCAGAGGAAAGCAGAGTGAGAGATATCTGATAGGCCGAAGCAAATGGATGGCGGAACGTGGTTTGGGAAAGATACCAAGAGGAAAATATTGAGACTGACAGGAAACAGAGCCAAGAAGAAGTCTATGGTCGCCTACATCTTGAAGAGACACGGCAAATGGAAAAGATATATGTGGAAATTTAGTGGTCAGTCTCAGGCTTAAACACAATCATCAGGCCACACACACATTATATATATATATTGTCATCCGCGGACAGATCTGTTTCGCCGTATCACAGCTCATCAGTACGGTTAGACTCCGATTGCTTTCTTACCCGGGATTGAAACCCGACCGAAATGGCGTCAGTCGGCGACTCTACCCCTGGGCTATGGGCGTTCGGTGGAAGTAGGCAGACTTTTTAGCGCATATCATTATATATATATATATATATATATATATTTTCTACTAGCAGTGTAGCCCGGTGTTGCTCGTCGGGTGTAATGGAAGCTTTAAAACTAATCCATGGTCCTGGAGCTCAGACTCTTTGGACGTTTGCACGAAAGACTAAAAACAATAGTTGTTTCCAGTTAAAGCGAAACCGTAGAATGAAAGAAAAATAAATTGATGTAAGTCTAATTTTGATTTCCTGGTATCGATATCAAATATTTTTTTTCGTCGTAAACTGAATTTTGAAGGCTAAATAAGTCCTCTGAGTAAATGGTATCATGGCTGAGACTAAGAACTACTATTATACCTACTTAGAGCCAAACCCGAAGCAAAAACTAAAATAAAAGGGCTGAAAAAAATACATACATACAGGCAGATAAACATACACACACAAACATCTTGCCTTTATATATATATATATATATATATATATATATATATATTATCGATTTTCTGCACTATTGTAAGAAATGCAACCTTGAAACTTCTGAATATCGTTTCTTTTGTCTTTGTCTATGTGTGTATCAAATTTGATTAAAATCGGACCACTCCTTCTATGACCCGAATTTTTCGATTATCGATTTTCGATATTTATCGGGAGTACCTCGACACAAATCCTAGCTAAGAACACTCGCAGACACTTATAGTACAACTATGTAAATTTTCAAGAAAATCGGTTCAGCCGTTTCGGAGTCTATAGGTAACGGACACACACACACACACATACACAGTGAGAGAGAGAGAGAGAGACAAAGTTCCATTTCTAAATACGTTTAGATACTTCAAGTATACAGAGAAAAGAAAGACAAAGTTGTTTAGGTTATAAACTTTCTTTTTTTGACTGTGATTGAAGTAGATATATCTACTAATTCAAAGACTAATCCGCAAATTAATTAACCACTTCTCACTTCAAAGATTGGAACTACACGGTCTTACTGCTCGTATCAATTTTTTCTTAATCTAAAGAAATTAAACATCAATGTACATAGTTGTATACTTAATCGAGGATGAGTTTTCCTCCAACGTGCATATTTCGTGAAATAGTCGAGATGGTATGCGTTTGTTTGCGTAGCTATACAAACGTATATATCTGAGAAGTGGGGTTGGGGTGTTCCACTTACCAGCCTCAGGGTTGATATTCAATCCACCAGCCAAACAATCAATATATAATATTGTCATCGTAAACACGTATCTGAATACAAGTCCGTGTTAAACAATCATTATGAAGCGGATGTCACGATGTCATTGAATGTTTATAGCGTTGGTCAGCGTCTATAAACTGACCAGCCATTTAATTTACCTTCTAGACCTAAAAATGCCCGGCCTTCAGGCAGAATGTTTGTCCGAAAATAGGATATTCAAAGTCAATTTCAGCGCGAAAAATAAGGTTCTTGTTGACGTGGCCCTTCTCTTGCTAGTCAAACAGAGGTATCTTTGGGAGTGCTGAAAAGTTCTCGAACGAGCAGGGCACTCTGAATGCTGTTGTTCTCTCAGATGTTCGTAGGAGGGTTGGGCCGTGAATTTTCACAAGTCTTTTATAGATAGATAGATAGATAGATAGATAGATAGATAGATAGATAGATATGATAGATATGAACAGAATTATATGGATATGAACAGAATTAGATAGATAGATAGATAGATAGATAGATAGATAGATAGATAGATAGATAGATATGAATAGAATTAGATAGATATAAATAGAATTAGATAGATATGAACAGAATTAGATAGATAGATAGATAGATAGATAGATAGATAGATAGATAGATAGATAGATAGATATGATAGAATTAGATAGATAGATAGATAGATAGATAGATAGATAGATAGATAGATAGATAGATAGATAGATAAAAAAAAGGGTGTAGTTCAATATTATTGAACATTTTAACCAGTTTTACTCGCGCTCTTCAGGCCTCATCAGGAGATATTGGATAGGCCTAAAATAAATTATGGAATGAGTGATGGAGAGAAAAAATTTAAAAGAGAAAAAAGTACTATAAGTTAATAATAGCAAGTCCCAACAAACATTCACACTGTTTACAGAGAGAAGGTTTACGGAACCTGATATACAGGATCTCCAGTACTTTTAGGTGAAATACAGAGTGTGTCCTGGACACAACCGTGATAGATATAAATACTGAGAAGAAAACTCAACACATAATTCTCAATATATTTGCTCTGGATAATATCCATTGAGCTCTCTACTTCTATCTAATTGATAATTTTTATTAATTAGTTAAAATCTTTTGGATAATCTTCTCCGTCTTCACGGCTTGCCATTCTCTCATATATATATATATATTTATATATATATTTATTATAAATTATATTTTAGAATATGTACATTTTTATATATATATATCCACTACAAATTGTACATTTTGTTTCGACATTGGACTTCCAATGTTTCATCAGGTGGTGTGGAAAGGAATGGAAGACCTCTTTTCTTATATTTGGATGTTGTGTGTGGGATGTGGGCGGGGGTTAGCGATAAGAGAATAAGTCTTGTAAATTGTCCGTTAGAATTTTGAAGAAAGTGGGGTAGGTAGGGGATCTAGTTGACACATGAAAGTGTGTGTGTGTGTGTGTGTGTGTGTGTGTGTGTGTGTGTGTGTGTGTGTGTGTGTGTTAAAAAACGGAATAGACACTAATTATTTGATACCCAGGCTTCAACCACGCTGGTCTCTTCAGTCAAAGACTAATTAGCTCTGAATATTCAGTTTATTTGTTTTGATTGTGCGTTGAGCACTTTTTTACCTACCTCTGCTGGTCCAATCAGCAACTATTTCACTGGTATATATCTTGTGTGTAGTAATTCCCACAGATACATATCACTGAACTAGTATTTAACTACCTCCTCATAGCGTGGCGGGGTAGAATGTGACAGATGGGCAGTTTAACGTGAAGGTTGACAGACGGACGTTTGGGCAGAGACAGTCCTGCATCTGCAGATACAAAAGCGTCTGAGGGTTATAAATGATTAAATCTTCAGCACTTTGCGTAAAAATGAAGGTGCTGCCCTGGAATCAAAATCCCACAAAACAAGCTCAGTGTAGTGTTATGCATCTCTCTATCTCTCTCTCTCTCTCTCTCTCTCTCTCTCTCTCACTCTCTCTCTCTCTCTCTCCCCCAAACAATGTAGGAATGCTACTAGTATGCAGAGGCGTACAAGGTGTGAAAGTGAAAAACAAAACTGAGAATAAGGAGGAGTGACGAAAGAACAAAAATAAATGGACATGATCCAAGAAGAAAGAAGACGTTACATTTAGATTTTTGAAGATTTCAGTTTTCAGGGAAATAAGAAATCGGGAACGAGTTCCACAGCTGGGAAGTGCGAGAAAAGAAACTGTTAGAAGAGAAGTGACAGTTGCAACTATCTATTTCTACAGGAAAACACTGGGATCTATTTTCCAATCTAGTAGCACGCTTTCGATCAATTGTCATGAATATATTTATAAAAACAGAGGGAAGCCGCGCCACATCGGTGAGAAAGAAAGAGACTGAAATCAAGATGCCTGGTCAGAATCGATGACATTATAGAAGTTTTTTTTTTTTTTTTTTTTTTATCAAGTATACCCAGATACAAAACAGGAGCATCAATATTCAATACACAGACAAATGGCAGATTTATGTGTTGTGAATTCCAGGTGAGGAACCGCACAAAATAATGAACAACAAAAACAGATATGGAGATAGAAAAGTAGGTTATATTGAACGTAATATACAAACTTGAACGCAGGTTAGTAAATCGAGGAATACTATTAGTAAGAAATAAATATATACAAGACTTGAAGTGAAGTCGCTGGAAATAGTATATCCGTGTATATTATTCTGGGTGAGTGGAGCTTAGAGCTAGTATGACTTCTGATGCGGTAGTCTCTGGTTAACTTCGGTATCTCTCGGTAACTTACGTATCAGTTTCGGTACTCTCCGATAACTCACACGGATCTCTACGACTTACTCTCTCTACTCATTCTCTCTATGGCAAGAGTATATGTACACTCAGTCGAGTTCATTATTATATACAAAGAGGAGATCCCACAACATTATGGATTAAATAATAGGAATTAAATAATTGGCCATCCCAATGTACCTTCGGATCTCAGTGTCGCATTTTCCGTTCTCCGTTATAAACCTTACCAGATAATTAAATTTCTGTACATGCTTGATTTTAATATCTCCGAACTGTACTTGGCATTTGGAGTTCTTTTTGCTGATGACCATGCATTCATTTTTTTTTTTTAGTTTAATTTTAAAACAGATAGATCCTGAAGTCAGGTACTTTCTCACAAGATCTGGGCACGGTGACATGGTGCAATGGTTAGTAAGCTTATCTCACAAGTCTTTATTACAACGGAGTAATATCGATCCTCACTGGGTACTTTATACTTTCGGCCTTGTACCACATCTTAGCGGAGCTTAATAAATAAATTCTATTGCAAGATTATCTTTTTACATATGTAAATTTTGGCTGTGAATGAGGAAATATAAACGAACAAAACGAGGCGACAGGCAAAATGACTACAGTTGTATTAAACAGGTTACACTTGCTGCAATCAATAGAGGTTTTGAGAGGAAACAGATTGCTAGAAATTGTTCTCCAGGCAGAAGAACCGGAAAGTTTACAAGATTTTGCTACAGTTTCTTTTTTTTTCTATTTATGATATATCCCGAAAAGGAATACAGTGTAAAAGATCAGCTGAAGAATGGTACTCAACACCAGGAAATATAAATACAGATTTATTGTACTAAGATACAATTAACAAGAAAACACATATAGGCAGGCCACGGGTTGGAGCGGAATAGACTATCGAATAATGAATGCCTTCGCCTAAGACCTTTTCTGTATTGACTAGCCTTCCCACGCAAGGCCAGATGTGACACATGGTCATTTTATAGTGGGTATTCCCGGCCATATAGCCGGACCAAAAAATGTCTGTCTATTTTTCCTCAGTCGTGGTTCTACCCTTCTGCGGAACCACGACTGGGTTTGTGCTCTCTGCTCGGAAGCAGAGAGCGCCCTCTACCCGAAGGCAGAGTGCCGACAGTGTCATAGAGCAGTCAGGCGAATGCCTAAGACCTTTCCCCCCTCGTCGTACCGCTCGTTACCGTCTTTTATAAAGTAGAGCATTCTATTCTCGGGGATGGCAGGATGTTCCACTATAATAATTTACTTATCAATATTCTTTTTTTTTTTTTGCGTCATAACCGAATTTGATGGCATGTTTAAGTACAGATAGATTCTGTGACGTTTGCACTAATATCATCGGAAAAGGCAAGAATGTGTCTCTTCTCCATTCTCTACTGCCAGTTAAAGTGTAAATAGCAAAGTAGACTATACTCTCCAATATGTAAACAAACTATTAAAAAACAGGAAAATGTTACAAAGTTACAAAATCTGGTATCCCCCTAGCGGTCACCCATTTATGTACTGCCTCGGCTCGATTATCTTTAACTTCACTGATCGTACTGGAAGAGGCGTTTCAAAGTGAGCTGGATGTAGGCCTCAACGTTCTTGCTTTAGATTCCTTGTTCGGTTAAGAATTGCGTCGACCACCGGAAAAAAATACTATTAACGGCCCTTTATATGTCAGTCAGTTAACTGCCGTACGCGATACACGCTTTTAGGCGATCATGTCTCGAAAGAGACATGACTGACTGGACAGAAGACTGCCTTCTACGGTAGACTGGTTGCAAGCTAAGGCTGTAAAACCCAATCTGTCCTATTATTTAATCCATAATTGGAGGGAAGAGACGGATTAATACCTTTCCTATGGGTATTTGTACGTAAGTGAATGCATAGAATTCAACTTGCACACCTTTACAGGTAGGTGACCCCAAAATTAAAATATATTTGTTCAACGAAGTATTGAAAATTTTTAAAATTAATTTTCCGATACAATTTCTGTTATCTATGGAAAAGATCTGCATTTCTTTCTTTAGAAACTTTTGTTCATGGAAATATACTATGACAATATGAAAAATAAAATACACTTCTACTCCAACAGTTTCTTTTCTCACACTTCCCGCCTGTGGAATACCCTTCCGTTTACTTGCTTCACTGATAAACAATTTTCGAATCAATTTTCTATCCTTTTCTGTTCTTTCCGGAGAGATGGGTCCACAAGAGATCGGACAGTAGTACTATGATGGTTCCAGAAATTCTGTACTGGTGATAAGAGCCCTGAAGATGAAGAAAGTAAAGGACGGTCATTGAGTCTTGACAACGAAAACTTATGAGCAAAACCCACGTCCATGTGTCAGAGAAATGTCTCAGGCGTTTAGTGTCATTACTGCAACAGTCTCACGCCATTTACAGAGTATTGGTAAGGTGAAAATCTGATAAATAAATTTCGCATGATGTCAATGAAAATCAAAAACTTAGGCGTTTTTTAGAGTGATCGATGCTCTTTCAGCGTAACAGCAATGATCCCTTTCTTGACCAAATAGTCATTTGTAATGAAAAGTGGATCCTTTATGTTAACAGAAAACGATCAAGTCAATGGCTTGATTGTGATGAGTTTCCCAAACATTTACCAATGCCAAAGTTGCATCAGCAAAAGCTTATCGTGTCTGTCTGGTGGTTTGTCACTAGTGTTATCCACTACGGCTTTCTGGAAGACAATCAGAGTGTAAATGCAGAGCTTTACTGCAATCTACTCGCTGAAATGCATGCACACCTGCAAAAGATGAGACCTGCATTGGGGAATCGACGTGGTTTTATTCCTGATCCACGATAACACGCGGCCACATGTTGTAATAATAACGTTGCAAAAATCTCATAGACTCGGCATACGAGAGTTTATCACATCCTCCATATTCTTCTGATTATTCACCCACATTATCATTTTTAAGCACTTAAGCACATTTTTAAATGGTAACACATTTAGCTCCAAACTAGAGGTAGAATCAGCTTTCAAAGATTTTGTTGTATCACAGCCAATAACTTTTTATCAATGAAGAATAAATAATCTGGTCGATGGCAGAAGTGCATAGATGCTCAAGGCTCGTATTTTGACTAATTTCAACATTTCTGCAGTTAATTTTTCAAGAATAAAATTACAGTTCTGAAATCGGTAATTATTTTTTAAACACCCTCATAATATCAGATTTAAATAAATATGTATACACATACAAAATTATATTATCGTTCAATACTGCAGTAGGCCTCACGCTAAAATTGAAACAGGATGTAGACTTTAGGCTATATTGAGGTAGACCTCACGCTATAATCGAAACAGGAGGTAGACTTTACGCTATATTGAGGTAGACCTCACGCTATAATCGAAACAGGAGGTAGACTTTAGGCTATATTGAGGTAGACCTCACGCTATAATCGAAACAGGAGGTAGACTTTAGGCTATATTGAGGTAGACCTCACGCTATAATCGAAACAGGAGGTAGACTTTACGCTATATTTAGGTAGACCTCACGCTATAATCGAAACAGGAGGTAGACTTTAGGCTATATTGAGGTAGACCTCACGCTATAATCGAAACAGGAGGTAGACTTTAGGCTATATTGAGGTAGACCTCACGCTATAATCGAAACAGGAGGTAGACTTTACGCTATATTTAGGTAGACCTCACGCTATAATCGAAACAGGAGGTAGACTTTAGGCTATATTGAGGTAGACCTCACGCTATAATCGAAACAGGAGGTAGACTTTAGGCTATATTGAGGTAGACCTCACGCTATATTAGCACCTACTACTCTTTTATTCCAGCCTTATAGCAATTGGGTAAATAAAAGCATAACCCGTGTAATACTAGCTGCTAGTTCAATGAATACTAAATGCTTTCCTATAAGGTAACGGTTAATATTAGCATTATAATTGAAGATGAGGGAAACAGATACCAAACTTTGATCCCAGACCGCTGCCAGTTAATAAAACAATATGTCATTTGAATAGTACTGGTTGTTCCGTCAATGTCGAAGAAACAACTAGGGGTACCTCGCGGTTAACAAGATTGTCTCTCTAGACCAATTATGACTGAATAGTGAGTTCGATCTTCACTGGGTGCCCATGATTTCGGCCTCGTGCCACATATACAGTACGCTTAGAAAATCGTCATAACAAAAACAGTTAATATTACCATATAAGATTAGGACAGATATTACACTTTGATCTCAGTCTGATAGCCAGGGATGAAGAAATGCCTAACACATGTAGCACTCGCTACTCGGTCGAAGAATGCGGAATGTTTCTTTATAGAGAAACGGCTGATATTAACATTAGCATTACCAGTATCGGAATATTTTGTGGGTTTCTTAATTTTCAGGCCATTAAAAGGATCCAAAAATAATTTATACATACATACAGTTGTAAGTGTATGTTTGAAAATATACAGAATATCGAGTCAAATGGAAGACAATAAAAATATAAAATGATATCGCAATAGATAGATAGATAGATAGATAGATAGATAGATAGATAGATAGATAGATAGATAGATAGATAGACATGACCAGACTGGGATAGATAGATAGATAGATAGATAGATAGATAGATAGATAGATAGATAGATAGATAGATAGATAGATAGATATGACCAGACTGAGATAGATAGATAGATAGATAGATAGATAGATAGATAGATAGATAGATAGATATGACCAGACTGAGATAGATAGATAGATAGATAGATAGATAGATAGATAGATAGATACATAGATAGATAGATAGATATATAGATAGATAGATAGATATGACCAGACTGGGATAGATAGATAGATAGATAGATAGATAGATAGATAGATAGATAGATATGACCAGACTGGGATAGATAGATAGATAGATAGATAGATAGATAGATAGATAGATAGATAGATAGAATATATGTAAAGACGTAAATCTTGAATAAAGGGAGCCAAATAGAAAGACAGATCCTGAACAGTTAGAGGTAGAAAGAAACCTCACTAAATGAAAGAGATACCTTTAATCACAGACACTTATGTACTTCAAAAGTAACGTTACTCGCTTAATAGGAATAGAATGACATTCCATACGATTCAGAGGCTAAATCGACTGTTCCGTTTACTTGTTCGCTTAATCGATACAACACTGACCCCAATCACTAAAATCCACTCATTCGATCAAGCAATCGAATCCTCATCAAAATTCACAGATCCACCTTCCTTCTCTACGCACTCCAACACCGGCAAAATTCTTCTTGTCTTCGCAATGCACGAAGTTAAAACGTTTTCGTTTTGACAGAAAACGAACAAGCACTTTGAGTAATCGAATTCACCCAAAAGCAAACAGATTTATGATTCATCGCATCGCGCCATAAAAGTGTTTCGCTGTAAAACGCTTGCGACAATTTAGGAAAAACATCTTTGGCGCTAAAGTGACACAAGACGACATTAGACGGAATTGCTTGTCCAATTTTGAGGCCTCAGTCTGAAACATTTGCGTGTATATCTAGAGAGTAAGAGTGAAGAACAGACTGGCTTTACTTTCAATGTCGCAAATGAAAAGGAAATATCATGCTAAGCCGTAAATCATTTCCGGTTTTGTTTATTGAATTTATTCTTCATAAAATAAAGTAGAATTACATTTTATTAAATGATATATTCACCATTATTTGCAAGGACGTGTTTCCATTTCAGGTAGCTATACGATAAATTTTGAGAAAAAACTGCACAGGTTTTTTCGGTAAAATCTTGAATTTGGCTTTCATTAAAGAGAGAATTCTCTATCAAAGTATTTTACTGGAATTAAAAAAAGAAAAAACCTCTTCAAAGATGAAGGAAAGACTTGAAGCAACCGAAATGTGGTTCTACAGAAGGATGCTGGGGATACGATGAACGGAACACGTCAGCAATGACGATGTTTTGGAGAGGATGCACACGGGAAGAAAACATCAGAAAAGACAACTGAAGGTTTTTTGGACATGCAATAAGGAAAGAGGGCTTGGAGAACCTGATGCTCAGGAGACAGATAAAGGGGAAGTGAGAAAAGGAAAAGCAATGTATGATATACTTGATAGACTTGAGCAGATGGATGGTGGAGCGGAATTTGAGTGGGATGCTAGAAGAAAGGCTATTAAGAGCGAAAGGCCGTGAACGAATACTGCACATAGAAGAAGAAAAGTCACGTGAATATGGTTATGGGGTTGAACAGTCCGCTCGAATTCCAAAAGTGTTTCATGTTTTTGTGTTTGTTATCTTGAAAAACAACAACGTTTCTCTTATTGACAAACTGTCTTTTGCGTTGTTCATTTTACTGGCACCAAGGTCCCACCCTTTTACAATTCGATCAACCAAATGCAGGCAACAATTCTACTCCATCAGATTCTTTTCTCGAGATTCCCGCCTGTGGAACACCCTTCCAGATACTTGCTTTCCTGGCGGCTAAAACCTCCAAGAATTTAAATGCAAATTCAATTCCCATCTCTTATCCACTTAATTCCAGCCCTTTCCACATCACCTCGTATATCTTGTTCTTTTATTTCTCTCTGCCTTCGTAACTGTCTTCATTCATGTATTCATATCCTCCTCTTGCTCTTTCTCTTTCTCCCCCTGTAGCTGGTTCGTCTTTGTCTTCACTCTTTTCCTGTCTAAAACTGAAACATTCTTATGTAGCCCCCTGCACATCAGTGGTAGTACCACCTTGCTTGGGATTAAATGATTATAAAAAAAAAGTAACCTACTTTCCATAACCTCTTATGATACTACTTATTATAGCCTGGCGTTGCTCGGGTGTAATGAAAGCTTTAAAACTAATCCATGGTCCTGGAGCTCAAACTCTTTGGACGTTGGCACGAAAGACTAAAAAGCAATAGTTGTTTCCAGTTAAAGCGAAACCATAGACTGAAAGAAAAATAAATGGGTGTAAGTCAAATTTTGATTTCCTGGTATCGATGTCAAATAAGTTTTTTCGTCGTAAACTGAATTTTGAAGGCTAAATAAGTCCTCTGAGTAAATGGTATAATGGCTGAGACTAAGAACTACAATTATATCTACTTAGAGCCAAACCCGAAGCAAAACCTAAAATAAAAGGGCTGAAAAGATACAGACATACAGGCAGATAAACAGACACACACACAAACATCTTGCCTTATATATATATATATATATATTATCGATTTTCTGCACTATTGTAAGAAATGCAAACTTGAAACTTCTGAATATCGTTTCTTATGTATTTGTCTATGCACAAAACCTAGCTAAGAACACTTGCAGACGCTTATAGTACAACTGTGTAAATTTTCAAGAAAATCGGCTCAGCCGTTTCGGAGTCTATAGGTAACGGACACACACACACACACACACACACAGACACACAGACAGACACACACACAGACACACACACACACAGAGAGACACACACACACACAGACACACACACACAGACACACACACACAGACACAGACACACACACACAGACACACACACAGACACACACATACACACACACACACAGAGACACACACACACACACACACACACACACACACCGAGACAAAGTTCCATTTATAAATAAGTTTAGATTTAAGGAAGATTTAGTTAGGGTGATGCATAGAAAAATGAAAAAGAAATGTAACGATAGATATATAGGGAGAGAAGGAGAGAGGGAGAGAGGGAGAGGGGGAGGGGGGGGGGAGGGAGGGGGGGGGGAGGGGGAGGGGGGGGGGAGGGGGAGAGAGAGGGGGGGGGGAGAGAGTGAATGAGGGAGAGGGGGAGAGAGGGAGAGGGGAGATGAGGAGAGGGGAGAGAGGGAGAGAGGGAGAGAGATAGAGGGAGAGAGTTATATAAAAAGATAGAGAGATCCTGAATTGAAAGAGACAGATAAATCATGAGAGAAAGTGAGTGAGAAATAAAGAAATATCATGAGAATCCCAATGCAGCTAGAAAAATAGAACATAAAGAGACACAGAGAAGCACATAATGAACAAACAGAGACAGACAGAATAATAGATCCTAAAGGTAGATAATTAGTAGATAAATGGTCGGTGGGGCAGAACAGAATAATCGAGTGCCAAAAGTGTTTTTTTTCTTTCTGTGTTCTCGTTGCAAGCAGCTTCGCTTTGTCAAGGAGAAGAACATTTTTCTTATTGACAAGCGCAAGGTGCTTTTCGGCTAAACTATTATGGACACGTTGCAGCTACTGGACGTAGCATTTATCATTTTCACTGCATTTTAAGAAAAATAAACGAATAATACACTAATAATAATTGCTTGTACACGTTTCTTCCTAAGGGATAAGATTTCGAGATCAGTCGTAGAGATTTATCCGTATCCGGCTACATTCAACGTTGAGCATAGTTGTATGTAATTCAAATCTTATATATTTAATAAAAGGCTTAGTTAAGATGATGTATAAACAAAATAAAAATAAAAAAGGTATATATCGATACATACATACATACATATGTATATATTAAATATTATCATACAGGTTATAAATGACTTTATAGATGAATTTCTGTATCTAACGCTCAGTATATTTACGTATAGGCAGTTCTATATTTCCGATGTGTCTCGTTCCAAAAAGTAACTTGATAGATAGATAGATAGATAGATAGATAGATAGATAGATAGATAGATAGAACAGACTAGAAATAGATAGATAGATAAAGATAGATAGATAGATAGATAGATAGATAGATAGATAGATAGATATGGACAGACTGAAATAGATAGATAGATAGATAGATAGATAGATAGATAGATAGATAGATAGATATAGAACAGACAGAGATAGATAGATATGAATAGACTGAGATAGATAGATAGATAGATAGATAGATAGATAGATAGATAGATAGATATGAACAGACAGAGATAGATAGATATGATAGATAGATAGAATAGATAGATAGATAGATAGATAGATAGATAGATAGATAGACAGAACAGATGAAATAGATAGATAGATAGATAGATAGATAGATAGATAGATATGAACAGACTGAAATAGATAGATAGATAGATAGATAGATAGATAGATAGAACAGACAGAAATAGATAGATAGATAGATAGATAGATAGATAGATAGATATGAACATACTGAAATAGATAGATAGATAGATAGATAGATAGATAGATAGATAGATAGATAGATAGATAGATAGATATATTGAACAGACTGAAATAGATAGATAGATAGATAGATAGATAGATAGATAGATAGATAGATAGATAGATATAGAACAGACTGAAATAGATAGATAGATAGATAGATAGATAGATAGTGTATTTTTATTATTATGTTATTCTCGCGTTGTCATAGAGAACAGCAATATATTTCTTTTGTGAAATTTGCCTTGGTCTGGTTTTTTTCTAAAAATGTTTCCAGTCGTTCTGATCCATTTTTGCGAGTGTGCAGTTTTACTTTTTGCGTTTCAGTTAATTGTTGGATGATATAGGATTTTTTATCCTATAAGCTTTAACGAAAGTCAAATGCATTTAGTATTATAAACTTGTCTTATCGAGACTTCCTGAAAATTGTACTATTTACTATAAGTTTCGGCTGGATTGCATGGAGTTTATTATCTGCCATTTTTTGAAAATGTATTTAATTATTATTTCATCTATAAATTTCTTCTGTGCTGAGAACATTAAAAGGTGGATAAATAGTTACAGGCAACAGTTTCTTTTATTTCAGACATAACAGAGAAAGTAGGACAGAAATAACTAGTTTTCTCATAATGGGGTTCAGGAAGCGCCCATTTCCTCTCAAAGTGTATTCGCTCTTTTCTCGTTTCTTCTATGATTATTAAAATATCACAAGTCTTTTAAATGAAGAAGTCAACTTCCCTGTTGAGAGTGTGTTCCTAACGGTGCTTCTGAAATGGCTACCAATAGTAAGGCACCTCTGCAAGGCACGTACGGGCAATAGCGTACGCCTGATAGTCCACCCTTTCCAGTATTGATTTGGCGCCATCTGGAATCCAAGAAAAAGTGAAGCCAGCGAAATTTAACAACAACCAATTGACCTCAACTACAGTTACTCAATCATCAGTCCTCTATTTTTGTCCGTAACTATCAAATGTCCCCATTTTAAGTAGCACTCAAAAACGGAGAACGGTAAGTTAAAAAGGTTTTCTACGGCAGTGGACGTTTTGAGGTTTTTGCTAATAATTCGGTCTGAGGGTTAAATTTTATGTCCCGACAGATTTTTGCTTTGCGGTCTGGCCTGCATAATAGATTATTATTGTTGTTAGATATTTCTTTTTGACAAGCTCTACTTTCTGTAATTGCCAGTGTTGCTATTATCAGTTGGACTTTCACAATGAAAGCCGTAAAACTGATTCCTCCTGACAGAAAATGGTGCCGGGGTGGAGGTAACGCTTGGAGAAAACAAAAGCGCGAGGTTTTCAAAGATTCGATTCTTGCTGCTTTGATTGCGAGGAACGCTGGGCGCTAACAGACACGAAATAAGTACAAACTTATAAATGAACTTCGCAGTACAATCTCAGCGGTTGGGGCATATTTCTTTGCGTGAACCCTGAGATATACCCCCCTGTATAGAGTCGTTCCACTGGGGAGAGGGAAATAAACTATTTACACACGCGCACCTCACAGCAGATCAATATAAATATTATAAGTATAAACGAGTCAGTCAGTTAAGTGCCATACGTGATACACGCTTGGGCGATCATGTCTCGAAAGAGACATGACTGACTGGGCAGAAGATTATCTCGCAGTAGGTTGCCATTGCTTTCTGCGGTAGACTGGTTGCCGACCGAGGCTATAGAACCCAATCTGTCCTGTTATTTAACACATAAATGGAGGGAATAGACGGATTACTACCTTTCCAAAGGGTATTTGCGCGTAAGTGAATGCAATGAATTCGACTGGAATTCGAACTCGGCTCCCCGATTTCTTGTTCTGAGCCGATATTCAATGCACCACAACGCACATCCAACGAATAAATTTGTTTATTGTTTTCTTTTACTGTTTATCAACTATTTATTGTTATTTAAAACCGACACATTTGAGATTATAGGAGGTTCCTTACAGTACCCGATGCTTCCAAGCGGCCACCCCTTTAATTAACGACCATGCTTAACTTCGGTGATCAAAAGAGCACGATGAATGGGTGTGCCTTTCGGGGATAACCCGTACCTTGAGCGCATACTGGGACTTCATCACAACCCAGACCTCAAGTGAAACTTACATACGACCCATCGTTATGTCCTGGTATTTTACCCTTAGCTGGAGGGAGAATCGACGGAGTCAAACTTTTCCAAAAGGTATTTGTGCTATGTCTTTAAATTGTAACCATCCTCTTTGTGATGGTTTCTGGACTTGTACAGGGTGAAAATCATTGAAAAAGAAAATAAAAAGAAATTTGTATTTTCCGCATGATTTGACTGTAAAAGACACGACTTTCTGAATTTTTGAACGAGGCGTTATTATTTTTATTATTATTATTATTTTTATTATTATTATTATTATTATTATTATTATTATTTGCAGTTGAACAGTTCTTAGTTTTGTTGTTGTTATCATCATAAAGTTTCGGCTGTTTTACACACCGGTCTTCTAAGGTGTCTTTCGATCCGATTACCTTTTGTGAATTTCAAACTGAACCCTTATTTTAATCAACATGGGTGGATTCTTCTCACACCACTGTCCATGTTGTTGGTAAAATTCGCCATAATTTATGGATAAAGTGCAGGGATCATTTTATGTATTGATTATAATAGAGAATCAATCTCCCGAATGTATATTATATAGCAACAACAGTCCATGATGGACACAAAGTCAGGGATCAGTTTATGTATTGATTATAATAGAGAATCAATCTCCCGAATGTATATTATATAGCAACAACAGTCCATGATGGACACAAAGTCAGGGATCAGTTTATGTATTGATTATAATAGAGAATCAATCTCCCGAATGTATATTATATAGCAACAACAGTCCATGATGGACACAAAGTCAGGGATCAGTTTATGTATTGATTATAATAGAGAATCAATCTCCCGAATGTATATTATATAGCAACAACAGTCCATGATGGACACAAAGTCAGGAATCAGTTTATGTATTGATTATAATAGAGAATCAATCTCCCGAATGTATATTATATGGCAACAACAGTCCATGATGGACACAAAGTCAGGGATCAGTTTATGTATTGATTATAATAGAGAATCAATCTCCCGAATGTATATTATATAGCAACAACAGTCCATGATGGACACAAAGTCAGGGATCAGTTTATGTATTGATTATAATAGAGAATCAATCTCCCGAATGTATATTATATAGCAACAACAGTCCATGATGGTCACAAAGTCAGGGATCAGTTTATGTATTGATTATAATAGAGAAGGTAATGTTGACAACGTTCGTGGATATAGAGTATCCTCTTGGCATCTGTTGACCATGTCCGTCCTAGTTAATGGATATAGAGTATCGTCGCCGGACGTAATATGTTCAATGAAACAACGTCAAAGACCATCACTCTCGAATCAGACACTCTCCAGAATCGGATTTGCTCTCCAATAGTCGGGAAAATATGGCCGCCTTATATACACGTCATATTGAATATTTTGAGCTTCCTGATTGGTTAAGCCTTCTATTGGTAAAATATAGAATGGGTTGACTCGGGGGGGGTCTGCACAGTATATAATGGACAGAAAAAGTCCAACACATGTCATCCTCATCACGATCGTATTTACTACTACAGAATTATTTCTCGACCTTTTTCCAACTAGTCTAAAGCTGTACTACCTGACTCAGGGATTGAACTTACAATTACTATGTCATTAAATGCACGAACCAACACTTTAATCATTTAGGGTATTGTCAATGGATAATAGCCTTGAGTAGTACAGACCGATTATCAGATCAGTGAGTCAGTTAAGTGCCATACGTGAAACACGCTTGGACGATCATGTCTTGAAAGAGACATGACTGACTGGGCAGAAGATTATCCCGCAGTAGGTTGCCATTGCTTTCTGTGGTAGAATGGTTGCCGACCAAGGCTATAGAACCCAATCTGTTCTATTATTTAACCCATAACTGGAGGGAAGAGATGGATTAATACCTTTCCCAAGGGTATTTGCGCGTAACTGAATGCAACGAATTCAACTGGAATTCGAACTCGGCTCTCCGATTTCTCGTTCCGACCCGATATCCACTTCACAACAAACGCACATTATCAGATCACTGAAGCAAAACAGCGTGAAAAAACGTCTACAGCGAAATAGCTCGACGAAACCCCTCCCACCCCAGGAGAGTTTTGTCTTTTTTTTACTAAACTTGTTACCTTAACATGATGAAAAAAATCTATTCTGCCTTTATACTAAAAGAACCTTTTGGTCTTTGTTATGAACGGGGTTTTTGTCTCATAACTAAAATGCCTTAATTTATAGTATGATTCATGGTCCGTGGACAAATGTGTGTGTGTGTGTGTGTGTGTGTGTGTGTGTGTGTGTGTGTGTGTGTGTGTGTGTGTGTCACGTGGTGAAAATGCATGGAATGAAAGAAAAGTAGATGTCTACTCACGGTTGACTGGAAGATACATTTATTTTACAGGGAGAAACATTACATAATATGTACATGCGGTATCAGTCCCAAGTTATCAGGTTGTGTGTCACAACCATTAGGGCAGAAAGAACATAGATGCGTTCTTTACTCGTTGACAGCCTTATTCCATGTCTGTTTCGTCATGCCGGCCACGTCTGAATGTCCCGTTGATCACGTGACTCGTGTGTGCCCACTTTCAGGGGTGAAAAGGGAGGTACTCAGTTTGGGAACAGGAAAGGGTTAACTCCCTTGGAATATGTTTTATTCGTCCTAACAGTCTTCAATCGGCATTGATGGTGCTAACGATCAGAAGAGTAAGTCATTACGACTTTTTGGTCTCCAGTTTTCTAGTGACATAAACTGGAAAGATTATATCCATTGAATTGCTAGGTGTGCTGCTAGAAAAGCTGCTTCACCGTGTCGTGCTGGAAATTTTTTGTTACTGTTCTTATGTAGTTTGGTTAGGTTCGGATATTTTTCTTTAATCATGTTCCGTATGACGGGAGCTCCGTTTCATTTACTAGATTCACCACTGATGCAGACATTTTTAAACTCTTTCTCTGGGTTGTTGTAGGATCGTAAATGGTTTTCTTACAGCAGTCTACTATTAGACCAAACTTGTTGAGGAAATCCCGTCCAAGGAGTGGGTTGGTGATATCAGCGATCACAAATGTCCAAGTAAAAGATCTCCTTAAACTGGGTATTCCAATTTCCAAGCTCGCTTGTCCGTAACATTTTATTTTCTCCCCATTTGCAGTGGATAGTGATATGGGGGTCGGTTTTAATGTAATACTATTTACTGCAGAAGTTGGGAATATTGAGATACTTGCGCCAGTATCTACAATAAATTTTAATTTGGTAGCCCCTAATTTTGCGGTAATTTCTAATAGCGGCGAACCTCGTGGGACTGAACTTATTCGCCCTATTAGTTTTCCGAATCACTTCCCGTAGGTGTTGCTGGTCGGGAACTAGGCAACATTTGTAGATGTTTTTGGTCTTCAGTCAGTATTGATGGTGCTAACGATCAGAAGAGTAAGTCATTACGACTTTTTGGTCTCCAGTTTTCTAGTGACATAAACTGGAAAGATTATATCCATTGGATTGCTAGGTGTGCTGCTAGAAAAGTTAGTTCACGGTGTCATGCTGGTGATTTTTTTTCACCAAAATTTTATTTTGCGATTTTATAAATCTATGATTCGCTCTTGCATTGAATCTTGCTGCCACATCTGGTCTGGTACTACTTCTCTGTATCTATAGATGATTCACAAAATCCAAAGAAGAATCTGCAATCTCATCGATTCTGACATAACATCGCGGTTTCAATCTTCTTCTTCTTCTTCTTCTTCTTCTTCTTCTTCTTCTTCTATGTGCCCTGTCCCTTCAGGACGTAGGCGATCATGGTTCTCCACGTCTCCCTATCCCTTGTGGCTCTTAGCACGTTTGCTCCTGTTACTCCTGGCAACCCCCGTTCCGTCATCCACCTGATCAGGCCCTGCAAGGCGCTGCCTTCCTCTGTCTCTCTTTCCTTCTATCTGGCCAGTCAGTATCAGGTTCTCCAAGCTCTCCTTCCTTATTGCATGTCCCAGGAACTTCAGTTGTCTCTTCCTGATGCTTAGTATTAATTTCCTTTTTGTTGCCATTCTTTCCAACACCTCGTCGTTGTTTGCATGCTAAGTCCATGATATCCGCAGCATCCTTCTGTAGAACCACATTTCCGCTGCTTCCAGTTTTGTCCTCATTTTCGATGATCACTTTCCCAATACTAAAACTTTGCTTCTATGGGATTATTCTAAATGTTCTTATAAGCTTTTCTCTTTTGTTGTGGATCCCGGGAATGGGAACCGCACAAAATAATGAAACAACGAACAGAATTTGAGATGGAAAAGTAAGTATATTAACGTAAAGAATACAAACTTGAACGAGGGTTAGTGGTCCAGGAATACGGGTTTAGTAAGAAGAATATATACAAGTCTCTGAAGTGAAGCCGTAGTAGAATTACTATGTCTACGTCGGAAACTGTCTGATGCTGTGTAACAATATTCTGGCTGAGTGGAGCTCAGACCTACTATGAACTACTGACGCTGTACCTCGGTATCTGTCGGAATCTCACGGATCTGACAATGTCTCTGGGATCTGACGGATCGATATCAATCCACCCCCACCACTGGGGCAAAACGTGGCACAAGGCCTTTTTAGAGTGGGTGATCCGATCCATATCCGGATCTGACGGATCTCACATTGCTTCCATGCAGGAGTATAGGTATACTCTAGACGAGTCTATTATCATGTAAAAAGGGGAGACCCCAAAACATCTTTGATGCTTCTACTTCACAGATTTAATTGCAGTACTACATTGTCAGTTAGGTCTCATCGTTTTATCATTAAAATGTTTAAATATAAGCCTTTCTAGTCCGTCTCGATTTTTAAGCTTCTTGCTTTCCTGTCAATCCTGATCTTCAAAAATTTAAATGCAATGTCAATCTTGAATTCTGCCTTGTTCTCTCTCCTCTGTACCGTTTTCTCAGTTCTTTTCACTCTCAGAAAACCCTTATGTCTTAGTAGCTTTATCACCTTAGCTGGGGTGATATAGCCACTAAGGTGTGTGTAAGATTTTTTTAAAATATCTCGGAAGAGAAGAATTCCAGACGATGGATAAGTAACTGCAGGGTGGAAATTAATTCATCGTAAAAAATGTCGAGTGGTCGCTTTTAAACTCTGTCAAGGCAAGTGGAGACTAGTCAACTCCAGTCTAGATAGTTTTATTTTTTTAATCTTTTCACCCTAAGCAAAAAGAGGGCCACCACTAGTGCGCAGGGGGTTACAGCGAGAAAAAAGATTGGGATAAGGGGATATTTAAGAAAGGATAAAAGATGAACGGGAGTCAAGAAGATAGAAGATGACAATTAATGTTGCATTTAAATTTTTGGAGATTGTATCTATCGGGGAAGCAAGTTAGCGGAAGGGAGTAACATAGGTGGGAAATGCAAGAAAAGAAACTGTAGAAGTAGACGTACCAGTTAGATTTAACCCTGGAACACTAACCATAAAGTAAAGTTACACCATTACTAAATATGGGTATATCCTTTCGGACTTTGAAAATATCAAAAAATAATAAATATAAATCTTTATTTGAAATAGGAACAAACATTATTTCGGTGAGAAAATCAGGCACTGAAGATTTAATTAAATAGTAATTAAAATGGCGTCATTTGCACTGGGTACTACATGCCCAGAGTTACTGTTCTTGGGTTAATTATTTCATCGGTAAAATATGTCAATCTAGACAGTCAGTCAGTTAAGTGCCATGAATGGTACGTGGTTTCAAAAGAGGCATGATTGAAGATTTCCTGCGGTATGTTGCCATTTCTGCAGTAGACTGGTTGCCAACCAAGGTTATAGAACACAATCTGTTTTGCTATTTTAACCATAGCTGATGGGAGAAGCGATGGATTCAAACTTTTTCCCAAGGGATTTGTGCAGATAGATAGATAGATAGATAGATAGATAGATAGATAGATAGATAGATCATTACAGAGAAAATTTGTAGAGACGTAGATCATGTTATGTTGCCATTTTTGTAGTAGACTGGTTGCCAATCAACGTTACAGAACCCAATCTGTTTTGCTATTTTACCCATAGCTGGTGGGAGAAGCGACGGATTCATATTTTTCCCAAGGCATTTGTGCGTATATGAATACAACGTTTTTCAACTCAAAATCGGATCTTTGATTTCCCGTTCCAAGCCGATGTCCACTGCACTAGAACGCCTATCTTAAATACACGTGGACCGGACAAAGAAGAAAAATGTGGTCAGAGTATTTTTCATGACAGTATTTATATATAAAAAAAAACAGGTCACGTAGATAAGAAAGTAACAGAAAAAAAATCACGTAAGTCAGAAAGTAACTGAAAAGAAATAAAGTAACTGAAAAGTAAAACACGTTACGCAGGTAAGAAAGTACCTGAAAATAAACACACGTCACGTACGTAAGAAAGTAACGTAAAAAAACAAGTCACGCAGGTAAGAAAGTAACTGAAAAGTAAAACACGTTACGTTGGAAAGAAAGTAACTGAAAAGAGAAACACGTTACGTAGGAAAGAAAATGACTGAAAAGAAAAACACGTGACGTAGGAAAAAAACTGAAAAGAAAAACACGTTACGTAGGAAAGAAAGTAACTAGAAAGTAACTGAAAAGAAAAACACGTTACGTAGGAAAGAAAATAACTGAAAAGAAAAACACGTTACGTAGGAAAGAAAGTAACTGAAAAGGAAAACACGTTACGCAGAAAAGAAAGTAACTGAAAAGAAAAACACGTTACGCTGGAAAGAAAGTAACTGAAAAGAAAAACACGTTACGTAGGAAAGAAAGTAACTGAAAAGAAAAACACGTTGCGTAGTAAAGAAAGTAACTGAAAAGAAAACACGTTACGGAGGAAAGAAAGTAACTGAAAATAAAAACACGTTACGCAGGAAAGAATGTAACTGAAAATAAAAACACGTTACGCAGGAACGAATGTAACTGAAAAGAAAACACGTTACGTAGGAAAGAAAGTAACTGAAAAGGAAAACACGTTACGTAGGAAAGAAAGTAACTGAAAAGAAAAATACGTTACGCAAGAAAGAAAGTAACTGAAAATAAAAACACGTTACGTAGGAAAGAAAGTAACTGAAAAGAAAAACACGTTACGTAGGAAAGAAAGTAACTGAAAAGGAAAACAGGTTACGCAGGAAAGAATGTAACTGAAAAGAAGAACACGTTTCGTAGGAAAGAAAGTAACTGAAAAGAAAAACACGTTACGCTGGAAAGAAAGTAACTGAAAAGAAAAACACGTTACGTAGGAAAGAAAGTAACTGAAAAGAAAAACACGTTGCGTAGGAAAGAAAGTAACTGAAAAGGAAAACACGTTACGCTGGAAAGAATGCAACTGAAAATAAAAACACGTTACGCAGGAACGAATGTAACTGAAAAGAAGAACACGTTACGTAGGAAAGAATCTAACTGGAAATAAAAACATGTTACGTAGGAAAGAAAGTAACTGAAAAGGAAAACACGTTACGCAAGAAAGAATGTAAGTGAAAAGAAAAACACGTTACGCAGGAAATAAAGTAACTGAAAAGAAAAACACGTTACGTAGGAAAGAAAGTAACTGAAAAGAAAAACACGTTACGTAGGAAAGAAAGTAACTGAAAAGGAAAACACGTTACACAGAAAAGAATGTAACTGAAAATAAAAACACGTTACGCAGGAAAGAATTTAAATGAAAATAAAAACACGTTACGCAGGAAAGAACGTAACTGAAAAGAAAAACACGTTACGCAGGAAAGAATGTAACAGAAAAGAAAAACACGTTACGTAGGAAAGAATGTAAGTGAAAAGAAAAACACGTTACGCAGGAAAGAATGTAAGTGAAAAGAAAAACACGTTACGCAGGAAAGAATGTAAGTGAAAAGAAAAACACCTTACGCAGGAAATAAAGTAACTGAAAAGAAAAACACGTTACGTAGGAAAGAAAGTAACTGAAAATAAAAACACGTTACGCAGGAAAGAATTTAAATGAAAATAAAAACACGTTACGCAGGAAAGAACGTAACTGAAAAGAAAAACACGTCACTTCTGTAAGAATGTAACTGAAAAGCAAACAACGTCACGTTTGTTGGAAAGTACCTGAAAAGAAAAACACGTCACTTATGTAAAAATGTAACTGAAGTTTAGATGCCAAGTCAAGTTCGATTATATTACAGGTCCATGTTTGTGAAGAATCTCTTGATGAACAACAGGGGCAACAATCAAGTTTGTCTTTGTTCTAACTCGTGTAAATATGCAGCATCCAGGAAGGCATCAGCTACTTCATGGAGCTGTACAAGATGCTTTCCATTTTCTAGCACCAGCAATGGAAATACTGTTTTTCCAACATCGTCATTTGTAGTAGGTTGGTGAAAACCTTCGACTTTTACTACAAGATTCTGCCGAAAAATTAAAATTTTGAGTATCACAATAGTATACTTAATGGAAAAAATCTCCGTGTAGCGCCCGAATCTACGAGTAAACGCTCCAATCATATAGCCACTTGTAATTGTAGAGGAAAATACTTATAAAAAAGATGGCGTATACAGTTTGTCGATAACTCGTCTGCTGATGAAGCCTTTCCCGCGTCAAGGTGCTTGACCTTGACCTTGGTTTCTTTGTTGAGAATATCGACCAGTTCTATTGTCACGCTGTCAAGGCGAAGTCTTCGGCTCGGAATTGAAAACTCTTTTATCAGTCAGAAAGAAAATAAATCTGAAATGAGTTTTTATCTCGTCGCTGTAAAATAGAGAAGTGCTAAATTAGAAGAAGAAAGAAAGAAAGAAAGAAAGAAAGAAAGAAAGATTAAGAATATCACAACAATGTAAAAATAAATTCAAATAGAAGACAAGAAAGATAAGAAAAAATAAAAAATAGATAGATAGATAGATAGATAGATAGATAGATAATGAACAGAATGAGATAGATAGATAGATAGATAGATAGATAGATAGATAGATAGATAGATAGATAATGAACAGAATGAGATAGATAGATAGATAGATAGATAGATAGATAGATAGATAGATAATGAACAGAATGAGATAGATAGATAGATAGATAGATAGATAGATAGATAGATAGATAGATAGATAATGAACAGAATGAGATAGATAGATAGATAGATAGATAGATAGATAGATAGATAGATAGATAATGAACAGAATGAGATAGATAGATAGATAGATAGATAGATAGATAGATAATGAACAGAATGAGATAGATAGATAGATAGATAGATAGATAGATAGATAGATAGATAGATAGATAAGAACAGAATGAGATAGATAGATAGATAGATAGATAGATAGATAGATAGATAGATAGATAGATAGATAGATAGATAGATAGATAGATAGATAGATAATGAACAGAATGAGATAGATAGATAGATAGATAGATAGATAGATAGATAGATAATGAACAGAATGAGATAGATAGATAGATAGATAGATAGATAGATAGATAATGAACAGAATGAGATAGATAGATAGATAGATAGATAGATAGATAGATAGATAGATAGATAGATAATGAACAGAATGAGATAGATAGATAGATAGATAGATAGATAGATAGATAGATAGATAGATAGATAATGAACAGAATAGATAGATAGATAGATAGATAGATAGATAGATAGATAGATAGATAGATAGATAGATAGATAGATAGATAATGAACAGAATGAGATAGATAGATAGATAGATAGATAGATAGATAGATAGATAGATAGATAATGAATAGAATAGATAGATAGATAGATAGATAGATAGATAGATAGATAGATAGATAGATAGATAGATAGATAGATAGATAGATAGACGAACATAAAAAGAAAACAATATGGATGAAAACAAAGAATAATGAACAAAGGAAATAATTAAAGAAGGAAGAAGAATGAAAGCATGAAAGAGAATCAAAGAATGAAAAAATTAAAGAATGAAAGTGTGAAAGAATGAAAAAAGAATAAAAGAGACTTCATGAAGAAAAGGGAATTAAAGAATGAAAGAAAATGGAAGAATGAAAAAGAATGAAAGAGAATGAAAGGAGGAAAGAGAACGAAAGAATGAAAGCTAATTAAAGAAAGAAAAAGGACTGAATAATGAAATAGAATTAAAGAATGAAAGCTAATGAGGAAAAGAAAGGATGAAAAAGAATGAAAATGAATGAAAGACGAAAAAAGAATTACAAAATGAAATAGAATTAAAGAAAGAAGGAGAATTAAATAATAAAGTATGAAAGCTGATGAGAGAATGAAAGAAGTTAAGAGAATGAAAGAATGAAATAATAATGAAAGAAAGAAAGAGAATAAAAGAATGATAGCGAAATAAGGAAGTAAAGGGAATGAAATGATGAAAGAGAATCAAAGAATGAATGAGAATTAATGAATAAAAGAATGAATGAGAATTAATGAATAAAAGAATGAAAGAATTAATGAATAAAAGAATGAATGAGAATTAATGAATAAAAGAATGAAAGAGAATTAATGAATAAAAGAATGAATGAGAATTAATGAATAAAAGAATGAATGAGAATTAATGAATCAAAGAATGAAAGAGAATTAATGAATAAAAGAATGAAAGAGAATTAATGAATAAAAGAATGAGAATTAATGAATAAAAGAATGAAAGAGAATTAATGAATAAAAGAATGAATGAGAATTAATGAATAAAAGAATGAATGAGAATTAATGAATAAAAGAATGAATGAGAATTAATGAATAAAAGAATGAATGAGAATTAATGAATAAAAGAATGAAAGAGAATTAATGAATAAAAGAATGAAAGAGAATTAATGAATCAAAGAATGAATGAGAATTAATGAATCAAAGAATGAAAGAGAATTAAGTGGAAAACGAATGAAAAAATGAAAGAGAATAAAAGAAGGACAGAGAATGAAAAAAAAAAACAATTATCAAACATTAAATCTCTTTAATGATTTTGTTCAACCTGGTAATCTTCGCTCTGAAAAGAATATGTAGCTGATGAAATTTTGGCTAGTCTCATAGGTAAGATTTTTTTTACTTTTCTTGAAATCCATCCAAGAAATATTTCAGAAAATATCATTCTAATTCGCAAATATATCCCAGGTTAATTTCACCAACTGACTATAAATACACCAGCGAAGCTGATCTGTCGATGTGAATTGATGGTTCAACTTCATCATCCTGGCCCCTTGACACTGCGAAAACCGTTACTATAGATACGTCAGGTTAATTCATTTGAGCCGTCTCAGATTTATCGTAGCAGGAATTGAAAATTAACCACTTCTCGGCAGTTATATATATGACCACAAACTAAGCGGTTGGAACAATTGCCGGAATTAACATTGACTCTGATTTGTCAATAAAGTCGAAATTAGAAAGCATTATGAATCGTCTTTTGATGACGGCTACAAATCGAATAAAGGAAAACTTGTTAAAAATAACAAAAATAAAACAGTTCATGGTTTCACTACTGAAAATACATTACTAGGGGATTCGTTTACACACCTGAGATTCATCCATTTTTTTTTTCTTCTCCTCTTCTTTGTGACTTTACCGTTTTGGATGTCGCGATCATAACCATCCACAATTTCGTCATTTTTAGTTCATAATATATTTTGTCTTTTACTTATCTCTCCTAAACGTTATTTAGTCATCCATTTGTTCAAGTTCAGTAAGTAGATCATGCGTTGCATTCCTCAGTTCTTTTTGTCTTCAACATTCTGTGAGTATCAGATTTTCTAGTCCTTCTTTTCTCTTCAACAATCTCTTCCTGATGTTAAGTGTAAGTTTCCTTTTTGTTTCCATTTTCTCTCTAACTTTTCATTTCTTGCATATTTAGTCCATGGTATCCTCAGCATCCTTCTGTAGAACCACATTTCCCTTTCTTCAAGTCTCATCTTCTTTACTGTGGAGATTGTCCAGAATTCACTATCATATATGAGGACAGATATCACGTAACAGTTCAGTACTCTTTTCTTTGATTTTAATGAAGTTTTCTGTTTCTTAATACTCTGCTTACCATTTGGGAAGCATCTTTGGCCATCCCAATGCGCCTTCGAATTTCACTGTTGCCGTTTCCATCCTCTGTTAAGACACTTGAACAAATTTTTCTTCTTTTATGTGCCATGTCATTTCAGGGCGTAGACGATCATGGCTTTCCACATCTCCCTGTCCCTGGTGGCTCTTAGCACGCTTTCTCCTGTTACACCACGGAACCCGCGTTCCGTCATCCACCTCATCAGGTTCTTCAAATATGTTATCCGCTGCCTTCGCCTGTCTCTTTTTCCCTCAAACTGGCCTGTGAGTATGAGGTTCTCCAGGCCCTCCTTCCTCATTGCATGTCCCAGGAACTTCAGTTGTCTCTTCCTGATGCTCAGTATTAATTTCCTTTTCATCTCCATCCTTTCCAAAACCTCGTCATTGCTCACATGCTTGGTCTATGATATCCGCAGCATCCTTCTGTAGAACCACATTTCAGCTGCTTCAAGTTTTTCCTTCATCTTCGAAGATATTGTCCAACATTCACTGCCATATTGAAGAACCGACATCATATAGCAATCCAGTACTCTCTTCTTTGTTTCTAGTGAAATTGTCCTGTCTCTTAATACTTTACTCAACTTCTGGAATGCTTCTTTCGCCATGCCAATTCGCCTTCGGATCTCTGTGTCGCACTTTCCGTCTTCTGTTAGAATACCTCCTAGGTATTTAACTTTATGTACCTGCTTGTTTTAGAGTCCCTCACCTGCAATTGGCATTTTGGGCTGCTCTTTTTACTGATTACCATGCATTCGGTTTTCTTGCAGTTTATTTGTAGTTCTTTCTTATCACTCTCTTCAGCTACCTTCTGTAGGAGGTCTTGTAGTTTTCTTTCTGTGTCTGCTATTAGCACTCTATCATCTGCGTACCTGATATTGTTTAAATTGTGGACTGCGATGACGAATCCTGGCATAACTTCTAGGGCTCTCAGAATAGTCTTGCTGTATAAGTTGAATAGATCCGGTGAAAAGACGCATTCTTGTCTTACGCCCCTTTCAATCTTAGTATAATTGCTGAATTAGTTACCTGTCCGTATGCTGGCAGTTTGCTGCCAGTAGGGATTCTTGATTACTCTTAGGTATTTCCCAAATATGTCGAGACTGCCGAGCATCTCCACCAATTCTTTGTGTCGTATTTTGTCAAACGCCTTTGCATAATCAATAAAACATAGGTACAAGTCCTTCTTCATTTGTATTGCCCTTTCAGAGAGCATCCTAATCATAAATATGGCCTTCCTTGTTCCAGTGTCGTTGACGAAACTGCACTGTTCTCGTCCTATCTCTCGCCTGATTCTGCTTCTTGCTCTATTCATCAGGATTCGGACGATCAGTTTTGTTACATGGCTCATTAAACTGATGGTTCTGTGGAGTTTGCACTCGTTTGCTCCTGGCTTCTTAAGCAGCACTATGAAGATCGACTTGCTGATGTCATCTGGTATTACACCACTATTATACATTTCATTTATTATTTCTGTAATTTTCTCTATGCCAAATTTTTCCTGGGTTATCAACAGCTCTATGACTATGCCGTCTGGTCCCGCTGCTTTGTTTCTGTTCAGTTTGGCTGTTGCAGATTCTACTTTACTTAAAATAACAAAAAAATGAGTCAGCTTAATACTGGATAAAGAAATGAAGAAATGCTTTGCTAGGATATTGCCAGTTTTCTGAAAGGGTTCTCCTGGTTCAACATAGTAACTGTAGTTGTCTATGCATCAATAATGCAAAGCACTGAGGAAGAAATAGAATCTTTTTACTCCATTATAAACAATGCCAAGGCTCAATGTAAAAGCTAAGAAATTAGAATCATCATGGGAGATTTGAATGCCAAAGTAGGCAAAGAGAGGGAAAGTATGACAACTAGCAACTTTGGTTTAGGAATCCGCAACGAACGAGGAGAAAAATTGGTTCAATGGTGCACAGCAAATGACCAGCTAATAACTAACACCTGGTTTCAAGAACACCCACGACGTCTATGGACATGGAGAAGCCCAGGAGGCAACACGAAAAACCAGATAGACTACATAACCATAAACAGAAGATTCAGAAACGTAGTCATCATTTATCCATCACACCCAGATTGTGCATAGGACAGCAACTTTTTGTTGCTGTAACAAACAGTTTTTACAGGGCAGGGTTGTTAGCCCTGTGCCCAACCCCCAAACCTGGAGGACCGGTGGACCATTCTTGGTCCTTACGTTTACAGCACCTGGTATTCCAAAATGGTCACCCATTTAAGTACTGACCAGGCTCGATGTTGGTTAACTTCGGTGATCGGACGGGAACCGGTGTATTGAACACGATGTAGCCGTAGACCAGAAACGCAGTGGTTCAAAGCAAAGACTATCCAGACGCCGACTGTGGAAGCGACCACGTCCCAGTCATCTGCAAACTAAAGGTGAAACTCCGGAGATTGAAGAAGCCGAGTGCAGCACCAAAACGTGAGCAAATTACTCGACTATAATTACTGCTCAGCCCTTAACGACTATAAGTTTTCCTGTCATTTGTAGCATTTAGTGGATGGTCTTTTCATTATTTATAAAGTTTTCCACTATGAATTTACTCAAGTTCACTGAGTAGTTGATCCTTTGTTTTTCTTTGATCCTTTGCCTTCAAGTTGTCCTGAGAGTATCAGATTTTACGATCCCTCCCTCCCGCCTCATTAAATTCCCTGAAATTTTAACTTTATCTTCCTGATGTTAATTATAAGCGTCCTTTCTGTTTCCATTTTCCCTAAAACCCCGTCGTTGCTCACATGATGGATCCATCATATTCTCAGCATCCTTCTGTATAACTATATGCTTCTGTTGCTTCAAGTATCTTCTTCATTACTGAGGAAATTAAAGGAAAATGCAGGACCTTCTACAGAAGTTAGCAATAGAAAGTGAAAAGAAAGGACTGAGCATAAACCTCAAGAAAACTGATTGTGTGGTCATCAGCAAAAAGAGGAGACCAATATGCTAACTGCAAGTCGAGAATCTAAAATAAAACAAGTAAAAAATTCAAATACCTGGGAAGTGTTCTAACAGAAAATGGAAAGTGTGACATGGTGGTCTAAAGACGTATTGGCATGGACAAAGACGCATTTCAGAAGCTAACCAGAGTACTGAAAGACAGGAAAATCTCATTGAAAACAAAGAAAACAGTGCTGGATTGCGATGTGATATCTGTTCTTCTGTATGGAAGTGAATGCTGGATGATCTCCTCAAAGATGAAGAAGAGGCTTGAGGCAGCAGAAATGTGGTTTTACAGTAGGATGCTGAGGACACCATGGACGGGCACCTGTACAACAATGAGGTGCTGGAAAGGATGCAAACGAGAAGAAAACTGATACTAAATATCAGAAAGAGACAAGTGAGGTTCCTGGAACACGTAGTGAGGAAGGAGGGCCTGGAGATCTTTACTCGAAGGTCAGATAAATGGAGTGAGAGACAGGGAAAAGCAGCGTGAGACGTACTTGTTATTTCTGAGCAGGGGCCTGGAGAGATACCAAGAGAAATATTATTGAGAGCGACAAGAGACAGAACCAAGTGGAAGTCCATGATCACCTACGTTCTGAAGGGACACCGCACATGAAGAAAAAGAAGAAGGAGAGACAGGGCAAAGCAGCGCGAGACGTACTTGTTAGGTCTGAGTAAATGGTTGACGGAGCGGGGCCTGGGAGAGATACCAAGAGAAATATTTTTGAGAGCGACAAGAGATAGAGCCAAGTGGAAGTCCATGATCACCTACGTCCTGAAGGGACACGGCACATGAAGAAGAAGACCAGCATTCACAACCATATAAGAAACATTCAGGGATACTGCAGTTAAGCTTTTCTTCATTCACTGGACATCAAACTGAGATCAAAATGCAGTATAAGTTTCTCTCGTCTCTACTAGTAATATTAGCCGTTTCCTTATGAGGAAACATTCGGCATAATATATAACAGTTCATTACTCTTTTCTTTGTTTCTATTGATTTTTTCTGTATTTAATACATTGCTTAGCTTCTAGAATGCATCTTGTGCTTTTGAATTTCAGTCTCACGCATTCCGCTTCAGCTAAATCAATTCTCATATATTCATATTTTTGCACTAATGGGATTTTAGTATTTCAGTATTGCTGACATGCAACAATACTTTGTTATTTTGCAAAAAAGAGTTTTATTAGAATAAGAAGAAATAACAAGAAATGAGTATAAGTAAGAAGAATACAAAAATTTCACCTTATCTAACAATAGACGGATAATAACATTACCCTAACAAACAAAGCAATATTTCGACCAACCAATCAGAAAACTTTCACAAGTAGGATATAAAGCCTCAATCAGTAAGAAGTAATCGACCATTTCAAATCGGATCTATAGATGCGTATATAAATAGATGAAATATCAATCAAAACCAGCGTCAATAAATTAATTTTCTTCATTCTCCGATGTTGAAGTCATCGTAATATACCCAGAGACGAAACACGACATTTGCTCGATTAACTGGCAACGTTAGACGGCTAACTTGTCTTTGATACATTGAAAACAAATTTGCCTTTCTTCACCACATGGAAAGGCGAATGGAATTGTATTTAGTTACATACATACGGATACAATATATAACTACATTCACTTCCCCACTCTCTTCTATATAAAATATAGCAACCAAGAACATGACAAGAGGTAAAGCATTTACCAATAAAAAAAGAGTAAGTTTTAACTTTAATTGCTCTAATCAATAAATACTCCTAATATTGTACACCTTAATTAACGGCAGAAAGGTTATGTAAAAAATCGTTTTTTAAATTTACATTCTCTTTGTTACTCATTATAACATTTTATAATTATTGGAGTTTATTTTTCTCAAAAACGGTAAAAAATATTTGTAAAGAGAAAAGAATTGGTGACAGTAGATAATATTGGATCTAATACATAGTGAAAACGACTGCAAAACACCCACTTCATCAAATTTGTTGAAAAATCACGCATATGTATGATAGGATTTCTTAGTAACTAATAAGTATCTACAAAATGAGAACTGATCAGTCTTAAGCACTCTTTTATTAATATGACTATTTACACTAATCATTATTTTATTAATTTACCTAATCAATAATCACTCTTTTATTAAATTACATTAATCACTCTTTTATTAATATGCTTATTTACACTAATCACTCTTCTATTGATATGCTTATTTACACTAATCACTCTTTTATTAATAAGCTTATTTACACTAATCACTCTTTTATTAACATGCTTATTTACACTAATCACTCTTTTATTAATATGCTTATTTACACTAATCACTCTTCTATTGATATGCTTATTTACACTAATCACTCTTTTATTAATATGCTTATTTACACTAATCACTCTTTTATTGATATGCTTATTTACACTAATCACTCTTGTATTGATATGCTTATTTACACTAATCACTCTTTTATTAATATGCTTATTTACACTAATCACTCTTTTATTGATATGCTTATTTACACTAATCACTCTTTTATTGATATGCTTATTTACACTAATCACTCTTTTATTAACATGCTTATTTACACTAATCACTCTTTTATTAACATGCTTATTTACACTAATCACTCTTTTATTAACATTCTTATTTGCACTAATCACTTTTATTAACATGCTTATTTACACTAATCACTCTTTTATTAATATACCTATTTACACTAATGCCTCCTTTTTTAATATGCCTATTTACACTAATGACTTTTTTATTAATATGATTATTTGCACTAATCTCTCTTTTATTAATATGTCTATTTACACTAATCACAATTTTATTTTTATGCCTATTTACACTAAAACTTTCGCTAAAATATTTGTCCACATAAAACAATACATCGAATAATTTACAGCCGTTTTATATTTTTCCTGTGTGAAGTTACAATTAATCAAAGATGATTTTACTAAAAAAATATTATGTAGACAAATGATTTTGCCGACTTGTTCTTTAGCACAGGTTAAAATTTATGAACCGAAGATTTGTAATGACCTGGTAAAATAAAGATTTTTTTTACAGTCGTTTTGTGATGAGGAGCATTTGCGAATTTCAGAAAATTATTCATTAGAATACATATAGAGATTTCCAAATGATATATATAATAAATCATTGAAATCATATATTTTAATATATCTGAAAACAACTATTGGAAGCTGATTTAGCCCTAAAAGACTAGGCCGATGCTGTCATTTTTTAAGGCAAAATATTTATATCGATGTGTCGTCTACAATGATGGCAACATATGTTTCGATGTATCTACTATTGAGTATCTTACATTAAAACATAAGAAAACACAATAATCCGAACTCCTGATAATCACTGGAAGATAATATATATATATATATATATATATATATATATATATATAATTATTATGTTAGAACATGTGAAAAACTCCAAACTACTACAAAATTATACATTTTGTGTCGACATTGAAAGAACAATGTCTTATCAGGTAGTTAACAATGGAGACATTGTTCTTTCAATTACGAAACAAAAAGTACAATCTTGTAGTAGTTTGTAGTTTTTCGCATGTTCTAAAGTAAACATTAATAATAAATATTCATTGCTTTGCTTTATTTTTATATTAAGCCCTATTTTAATTTGTTGTTTTAACATTTCAATTATTTTCTTCGTTCTTATATTCTTCGTTCTTATATATATATATATATATATATATATATATATATATATATATATATATAGGGAACACCTACATTAGTACCATAAGATCTAGAAGAGTGAGCATTCAAGGCAACTTCCATCTCACGATTTGATAAGCAAGACTGAGTCAGTTCAAAAATTGGTCCAGAAATGCCATAACCTTTCAACTTTGGAAAAAACCAGTATGCCAAACTATGTCAAATTATGCCAGTGATTGGATTCAAGTGAGTTACTAAACTTACACAAACTCACAGAAATATTTCCTTGGATTTTAGAAATTTGGGAATTTAAAAAAATGGGGGGAAACTGGTTCCTAATTTTATAGAAAAAGATTTAGGATTTTAAAAAAACGTTCATAAAAACATTTCTACTCAGCTGTTTAATATAAGATTATTAAATTATAATCATGTTTATGTAAGAAAAAAATGTGCGTCTTAACTCTTTGAGGTGGTGACCCGAAATCTTATCCAAAATCCATCATGGCGAAGCATCTTCTCATAAAAAAGATTGATTTTGGCCAAGATTTTTTTCTCGATATTCTCGTCAGAGTTATTAATCGTTGTTATGAAAGAAAATCAAAATGAATTTACAATCTTTTCTGTAAGGTCAGTTAAATCCCAAATAAATTGGCAGAGGATCTATTAGATCAAGAAATTATTCTACACACAGACACACACACACACACACACACACACACACACACACACACATCTCGGATTTTGTGGCAAAGAAAGTGTATTTGCTTGGAATTTTACTGCACTACTTTATTCAAAAGAAAACTGCAGCTGAAGCACACGGAATCCGTGCTGAGACTTACAGTGACGATGCTATGTTGGAAACAACATGCAGAGATTGGTTTAGACGCTTAAAAAATAATGAGTTTGATGTTAAAGATAAAGAACGCTCTGGCGTACCAAAAATGTTTGAAGACGATGATTTGGAGGCCATACTTCATGAAGACTCATGTCAGGCACAAGATGAACTTGCAAAATCATTAAGCGTTGATCCAAAAAAAAGTTTCGAAACGTTTGAAAGCATTAGGAGTTAATAAAAAGCAAGGAGATTGGGTGCCGTACGAGACGAAGCCAGGAAACGTCGAATGGTGTCTTGTCACGTGTGAACAGCTGCTTCAACGGCAGAATAGAAAGTTTTTTCGCATCGTATCGTGATCGTCAATAAATGTCGATACACTACGATAACCCTAAGCATAGTACAACTTGTTCCGATCGATGGTACATGGCCTGGCTGAGCAGCATTTTCATTCTTATGAATATGCCAAAAAATGGGCTGACTCTTGGTCAGCCTCAAAAGACGTGTCGTTTTTCTGGCATGGAATTCAAATGCCACCAGAAAGATGAGAAAAAGTAGTGGCTAGCAACGGACAATACTTTCGGTGGCATGTGTTTTACTAAATTTTGTAAATAAAACATTACTTTTCATGAAAAATCAGCGAAAATTTACTCAAGGTCCTAATATATATATAATCATTTCCCACCAAGCAACATTGTAATGCAAGTGGTTCCCACGTGTTAGAAAATATGAGAAAAAAGTATCATTAAGGAGAGAGATCAATAAATTAACAAGAATTAACAAGACAGCATATAACAATTGACGTTTTAATTTTAAAAGATCGAAGTTGAATCGGCAGCAAGAAGCAAGAAACGAGTTCCACAATCGAGAAGTGCAATAAAAGAAACACTAGAACATAGAAAGTATTACTACACATATACAGGGTACGATGGATAAATTGTAGTCTAAATTTCGCAAAAAAATAACATAGCACTGACATCTCATTTTAACAGATATATTTACCATTATTACGCAAAAAATATCTTGAAATACTAAAGAGTAAACTTATTCAATAAAATCGCCAGTGGCTTTAACCACGGCCTCTAGACATTTCGGCATCTCCTGTATGTCTTCTGGGAAGTTTACTTGTTTAAGTTGGAGAATACTGCCATAATCCTTGCCTTCATTTCATCTTTGGTGTCACAAGCGGTTTTGATGGTTCCTCGTTTAATTGCACCCCACACATAATTCATGTGGAGTCAAAAATGGGTCCACGGAAATATAACACGGAACACAAGGTGTAGGTTAAGGAAAGATGTATTCACAGAAAAGGTTACAAAGAAGAAGGTACAGTAAACAGAGCTTACGAATCAAGTATAGTCCTTGCTAGTCGACTGCGGTCATGGGCACAGTTCTACTGTCTGCTTCGGTATTTACTAGCCTTCCCACGCAAGGCCAGATGTGACACATGGTCATTTTATAGTGGGTATTCCCGGCCATATAGCCGCGCCAAAAAGTGTCTGTCTATCATTACCGAATCGTGACTCTACCCTTCGGCGGAGCCACGACTGGGTTTGTGCTCTCTGCTCGGAAGCAGAGAGCGCCCTCTACCCGAAGTCAGCGTGCTGACAGTTATAGAGCAGTCATCCTAAGACGGCTGCTTCGGTATTTACTAGCCTTCCCACGCAAGGCCAGATGTGACACATGGTCATTTTATAGTGGGTATTCCCGGACATATAGCCGGGCCAACAAATGTCTGTCTATTATTACCGAGTCGTGACTCTACCCTTCGGCGGAGCCACGACTGGGTTTGTGCTCTCTACCCGAAGGCAACGAGCTGACAGTTATAGAGCAGTCATCCTAAGACGGCTGATTCTCTACTACTGCTATCACACACCTATTAATATAGCAGTGGGTGAGTCCATGTTAAGGTGAGTTTGGGTTCCACGACAATAATAATCAAGGGGGTTGAAGTCTGGCAAGTTAGGTGGTTAGGTGTAAAGGGTGATGTGGTCGCAGAAACTGTCTCACAGCCATGACGGATTTCTCCTGCTTGTGCCGTATGGTGCAGTCTCCTATTGCCAGATATAGGATCTTCAAGCAACCACTCTCTTGACTCCGAGCAAAACTACCTCCTCAAGGCATTTGATCTAAGCCTTCGTGTTGTGTTTGAGGCCCTGTCGCAAGATTAATACAGGTATAACTTAGCTATCACTAGTGACCAATCCAAGCACCATGATGTTGACGAGATATGTCATTCAACTCTTTCCGAATCCTCTGTACTGTTCTCAGATTGAGACTATAGGATACAAATCCTGTATCATCGAGCAATTAACTCAAACAAAAAAGGAAAATTGCATACCTGCAAAAAAAAAATGACTGAAAACATTTTGGAAAACCCAAACCAAGGCAAATTTCACAAGTCGGTGTAAAGATTAAGATTTTGGATTTTGACTGGATAGAAAATAGCAAACTGATTTATGATCCCAGTCGAATTTTTCTTAACACCTAAAAAAATGGGTATGTCGGTTGATCCAACCACGTAACCAAATTTACTACTTAACCACCTCCCTTGACCGGTCAAGTCGGTCCGAGAGGGGAGCAGTAATCTGACGGACCTCTACACAATGCATGGAAGAAACTTCAAGAATCTGACCCGGTCATGCCTCGTCAACATACATTCATTCTTCCTCCTTCCAATTTTTCTTTGTCCGTCTTCACCCACGCACCGTCAAAAATAAAACAACAAGATACTTCAACTGCATCCGTTAAGTACAATCTCCTTTATTGCTTAACTTTCCTTTTTCACTTTTTCTCTGGTCATAAAAAGGAAAAAAACACAGACTTTTATTAGCAACCTTTTTAATATTTTTATATACACCTTCGGCTACTATTAACTATAAGCTCTGAATTTCTGTGGAACATTTAACTACATGCATTTTCTATTTGAACATTTTCTGTTTACACATTTATGTTATTCTGTTCCGTAAATACGATTTTACTTATTTTACAAATTTCTTTTTAAACAATAAAAATTTTACTTTAATGTACAAACAAATTATTTATTCTTCCAAACATTCTTTTAACCTTCTGATATTTAAAATGTGGGAATTGTCGGCTATGTTTTTAAGTGGCCTGAAATGAACGTATTGGAACTTCCGGTATGAATGCTAAGCAGTAGTGCCGTCTCTTAATTTCTCAAAGATTGTTTTTAAATGACCCGTCTATACTGTGCAGTCGACGAAATCAAAAGCAAACAATACTCATGCTTAAAATGTAAAATATAGAATAGCGTCAATTTGGCCATCGCATCTTCTGTGTGTGTGTGTGTGTGTGTGTGTGTGTGTGTGCGTGTGTGTGTGTAAAACGGAGAGGATAATCTCAAAAATATATCTAATTAATATAGAATATTCAATAGATAAAATATAGAGCTCAATGGATATTATCCAGAGCAATGTGATATACAGAAAACTTAGTACATATTTAAAGTGATTATAAATCCTTATTTATTTCGACAAGAGGAGGCGCCCATCTTCCCAAGTACGTGAAATATCAAATGTCTCACTTTAATTCAGAATATTCAAAACAAAACAAAAAAGTTTAGCTCAAAAATGGATTTACTTCTCGTGATGTCAGCTTAGGTGAGGGGTTGAGAAGTCTACAGCTTAGCATTAAAATGTAGCGATCTTACCGGAAATGTCACAAAGATTAAAAATACACACGTGTTCGTGTTGGTGCATGTGTATTTTTAATTTTTGTGACATTTCCGGTAAGATCGCTACATGTTAATGCTAAGCTTTATACTTCTCAACCCTTCATCAAACCTGTCAACACTAGAAGTAAATTAATTTCTTAGCTAACCTTCTGTTTTTTCTTGTTTTTTTTTTTTTTGATATTCTGAATTAAATTAAACTAGTTCGAGAACTGAGGAGAAATGAAGAAGGATTTATAATCACTTTAAATATGAGTTTGTCTATGGTTAAATTAAATAAAAAAAACAAGAGGAAAATTATATTTCTTTCGCCTACGCCTACGCCAACGCCTACGCCTACACGTTTCGTCCTGTGACAGACTTTTTCAAGGCAAAGCGATTAAATGAATTTTATTTTAAATGAAGTATCTGTAAACAAAAATTGTTGGTTACTAGAAAAAATGCTCATAAATTATTCATCAAATTAATTAAAATAATTAAAATTATTGAACAAATTAAAAACGGCATAGTTCATATGCAATTTTTTTCCTCATGTGTAGTATAGTGTTATGCTATGAGATGTTAAAATGATGGAAATTAACCTATTTCTTTGGATATATATATATATATATATATATATATAATTTTTACTAAAATAAATAGCAGGGTACTGAGTTTAATCTTTTTATTTAAGTTTTTGGTGTTCGTATAAGTAATTAAATTGTTAAGTAAAGGAATGACAAAGTGGACAAGATTCTGTGTGAAGCGTTTCTTCCTCTAGAAGGATTTCGTCAGACCAAGGTAATGTTGATGGAATTAAATATAGATAGCAAGTGTCGGTTCTAAATACGGACCCCAACTGGAAACATAGAATATGCTGCAAGGATAAATTTTAGATTTTTAAATTATTTTCTGACGTTTCAGAGACATGTAGCCGATTTCAGGGTATCTCGCCGATTCCAGGGTATTCAGTCGATTTCGGGCTATCTAACCGATTTCAGGGTATCTAGCCAATTTCATGGCATAACACCGATTGCAGCGTATTCAGTCGACTTCAAGTTATCTAGATAATTTGGGGGTATCTAGCATTTTCCAAGACATTTAATCGATTTCAGTGCACTAAGACAATTTTAAGGTATCTGGACGATGCCAAAGCATCTACCCGATTTTGAGGTATCCAGGGCATTTAGTTGATTCCAGGGCATTTAACCGATTCCAGTGTATCTAGGAGATTCCAGGGCATAAAGCAGATTCCAGGGTATCTAACCAATTCCAGAGTATCTAACCGATTTCAAGACATATACACGATTCCATGGTATCTAGCAGATTTCAGGGTATCAAGCCGGTTCCAAGGCATTTAACCGAATTTAGGGTATCTACCCGATTTCATGGCATTTATCAGATTCCAGGGCATTCAAACGACTTCACGATATTTAGTAATTTTTCAGACGTTTTGACGATTCCAACGTATCTTTCCGATTTCAGGGCATTTAGCCGATTCTAGGGTATCTAGCCTATTTCAGGGCATATAACTGATTTCAGGGTATCTCGCCGATTCCAGAGATGTAACCGATTGTAGTCTATTTATCTGATTTCAAGGTATCTAGCCGATTCCATGATATATATCGGTTCCATTGTATTTAGCCGATTCTAGTGCATTTAGAGTATCTAGCCGAATTCAAGATATCGGACCAATTTCCGTTCATCCAACCGATTTCAGGGTATCTAGCCGATTCCGGGGTATCTAGCCATTTCTTTACACTCCATTATGCTTTTCTTTGTGTTTTTTTTTTTCAGTTTTGTGAGGGTAAGGCCCTGTAATGATTGTCTATAGCGTCTATTGTCCTAGGCGGTTTCGACCACTTATTTAGCCATCTTCAAAAGATTTGTTTTCAAGTAAGATATTTATCTCCTCTTCACACTAAAAAGTGATGTGACACAAGGTCGTGTTTATTGTGGGGAACCCGAGCGCATACACTCGGGCCAGGTCTAAGAATCGGTTGTACTGGTCTGGTGACGACCACCGATCCACCCTCTAGTGCAAACAGGCATCTGCTTCTCGGTCCCGGGCACCTCACAGTATTGATTTTTCTCCTTTGCCTATCTCTCCTCAGACAGAGATACAACTGAGTCGCAACTAAAAGATAATAATCCCCAACAGCGAAAAAAGGCAGGTAAGTGCATTTTGTTGTTTTTTTGTTTTTTTTGTGTTTTTTTTTTGTTTTTTTTTTTCAAAGTATTGTTAATTGCTTTTGATGGCTGTCTTTTTTAAGGTGTATTCGTGCGTTGCCTTTATAGAAATCGGTTTTATTTCGAGCAAATCGTTTAACAATTAGAATAGAATGACACGAACTGGATTTCCAACGACGTCACTTTGGCGGGGTTCAAAATAAACTCGAAATACAATATATTATGACTTTAAACGTTATTTTAGTTAA
The DNA here is from genome assembly GCA_037127315.1 of Ascarosepion bandense. NCBI lineage: Eukaryota > Metazoa > Mollusca > Cephalopoda > Sepiida > Sepiidae > Ascarosepion > Ascarosepion bandense. Next base: position 2,505,356 of record JBBBDQ010000200.1, on the reverse strand, counting down.
TACACGTATTTGAATATCATTCATATATATATATGCGAATGAATAAGGAACAAAAAGAAATAATTGCAACGTTCAAAACATTAATTTAAAACTGTGTTCAATATAAAACCAGAGTAATGAATATTTATTATTATATTTTAGAACATGTAGAAACTACAAACTATTACAAAATTGTACATTTTGTTTCGATATTGAAAGAACAATGCCTCATCAGTTAGTTAATAATGATGGTAATATATATATATATGACGCCAATTCGGTCGGGTTTCACTCCTGAGTTAAAAAGCAATCGGAGTCTAATCCTAGTCTAATCGTACTGATGAGCTGTGATACAGCGAAACAGATCTGTCTGCGGATGACTATATATATGATAAAATTAGCGAATGAAAACGAGAAGAAAATATTAAGCATCAACTGCAGGAATACAGAATGCGTAGTTGTTAGCTTAGCAAATAGGTAAGCCCTATATATATATATATATATATATATATATATATATATATATATATATGGAGACCATATTTATCCACCAACTCTTGCAATTTGGAAGAAAATAAAGGGACAGTATTTTGATATCTATCTAATTATTCTTTCTGGTCCTATCTATCTATCTATCTATATATATATATATATATATATATATATATATATATATATATATATAATATGAATCTTAGAAAAGCGATAGATATAATTTATGCCTTGTAGAAAAATTTGTTATGTTAAAACACTTAAATAACCCTAACTTATTAAACAAGAGAAATGAAATAATGATCAGTTGTAGTCATAAAAATAAATACCTGTTAAAATGCATTGAATCAAATTAAGTTTACTGTTAATTTTGATTTTTCTCTTTTTTGATGTTATTATTATTCGTTTATTTCTATACGTGTAGGCCTGTGCTGTCAAAAATGACGGAACTGTTTATATCGATATGCCGTCTAAAATGACGACAACATATATATTGATGTACCTACCATTGAGTATATCTCGTAATAAAGCATAAAAAAATAATAATCCAAACTCCAGAGAATTTTGAAGAGAAATAGATTTAATTCATTTTGGTACTAGTTTTACTATTATGTCCGGTTTAAAACTACGGTAGGTTTGGCGATCTTTCTCATCAACCAACCCTCATAATAGTTGCGGCTGTTATTTTATTGTATGTGGAGGAAGAGGAAGAGGTTTTTTTCTTTTTCTTTTTTTTTCTTTTTTTGTTTTTTTGTTGATGTTGTTGTTATTATTGCAAGAGTGGTAATTCTATCTCTGTTTTATCAATTGGCATCTGGCCTCAGGTATACACACGGCAGGAAGCAACTCCATTAGTACATAATCAGAAAGCCTTATTGCAAAGCATCTATTACTAAAGACCTTCAAACTGAAGACAGCGAGATCTAGAAAGAGAGAAAGAGATAAATGCTGGGACACGGTCCATACGGATTCAGCTATCGTAATAGGAATTCTTTTATTTCTCCCTTGCTTGTCGCCGAGCAAAACCAACGAATAAATAAAAGAAAAGCGTGAAGAGTAAAAGTCGAACGTGGACGAGGAGGAGATGGAACAGAAATGATTTCTTTTGACTTGACCAGCTACGAGACCCTGGTTACCGTGTTCATTAGCCTGCATATTGACTGTCTTCATCGTGGTTCGCTATTACGCACTGGGGTTCAGCGGACTGGTGAGGCTAGCGAGGGAAAAGGTAATGTTCACCAAAGCAAACCGATCCACAACGAGGCGACGGCTTCTGTTCTTTGCTTCGCTTCTCAATCAAATGCCATCAACGTACTTGTTACAAGAAACGGCAGAGAGCGAAAAGAAAACTTTTAACACGCTCCATATACCATGTCAACCTGGAAAGCCTGCATCGAAAACGTACAAAGGCGGAGGAGGGGAAAGATGGTGGTTGATGGTAAATGGTTGCTCAAATATCTGATTATCACTCATTCATAGCAGTTCCGAATAAAGAGCTGAGAGGATCAAGCCACTTTACTAAGTATATAATAGCCAGCAGTCACTGAAGACGCCAGTGCGAAAGCCTAAACAAATAGCGATAGGTGCGCCTTGAAAGATGGCAGCGTATGGAGATTCGCGGATGGTCGGGAAGGTGATGTCAGTCGAAAGCTTCCATCGATTGGAGATCGATAAACACAAACCGACCAATTGAAACGGTATGAATTATCGGGCGCTTGCAAATGACAATGGAACCCGCTGAATGGTTTGCGTACGTTGATCTCTGAAAGGAATAAGCTGGCCGGGAAGGCGATGGGAGGAGAATTTTGAAGATTTTGTGTGCAAATCTGATAAACTGGCATCAAAACAACTGAAAAGATTTTGGGTTGCGTATGAAAACATTCGAAAATCGTGTGCGCTCAGAATTGGTTTATTTCAACATATGTCTGCAACGAGCGAAGCTAGGTAATCTTTCGACTCAAACTGAAACGATATACGACTGCTCTTGCTACTATACCTTACACAAATGTCTGTTTGATTGATTTGATTTTTACGGATTATCAACCGTTTGTTGGTTATTTAAAGCCAAAAGATATTTTTGAATAGTGAGAGTAATTCTTTATTTTTAAGAGTGAATATACATTAACAATTATTTTGAGAATAACAATGATTTTTCCAAATACAACGCTTATTATTTAACCCATGCATAGTTAGTGGCGATAGATTCACGCGTTTCCTGAGTTCATTTACGCGTAAGTAAATATAACGAATTCGGCTAGAATTCTAATTCGGCTAGAATTCTTTCTAATTCCTCATTCTTAGCTGCAATCCATTCCACCACCCGCGCATCCACCCATGAACTGATAGGACCATCCCGCTTTGAATGCTCGGAAAAGAAAAAATCAAATGCCATAGGCTAACAGTGTATAGCAACTTTGACACATTTTCTAAACTATTCTGAATTGATTGAAATGTTTTGGGGATTTTTGTTGCTCTTTTGCTTTTTGATTTTTTTAATTTTTGTTTTATTTTTTGCTGTTCTTTTTCTTCCGCTTCTTGCTTTGGTCTTTCTTTTGCTTTGCTTTTTTACTGTCTTGACTTGCTTTTTTGCATTTTTTTTTGTTTTTTTGTTTTTGCATTTTGCTTCATCCTTTATGCTTTTGCTCTTTTGAATTGGTTTTTTGCTTTGGTTTTTTGCTTTGCATTTGCGTTGCTTTTTTGCTATTTTACTTTGCTTTTTTTGCTTTTTGCTTTGCTGTTTTGCTATTTTGTATTTGATTTTTTACATTCTGCCTCTTTATTTTTTCTTTTGTTTTGATTTTTGCTTTGTTTTTTTTTTTTGCATTTTACTTTGCTGTTTTGCTATTTTATACTTGCTTTTTACATTTTGCTCTTTCCTTTTTTGTTTTTGCTTTGCTTTTTTGGTATTTTACTTTCTTACTATTTGCGTTACCTATTGCTTTACTTTTGTGCTATTTTGCTGTGCTTTTTTGCTATTTTACTTTACATATTTCTTTACTTTTTTACTATTTTGCTTTGCTTTTTTGCTATTTTGCTTTACTTTTGTTCTATTTTGCTTTAATATTTTGATTTTTTGCTGTTTTACTTTACCTATTACTTTACTTTTGTGCTATTTTGCTTTACTTTTTTGCTATTTTGCTTTGCTTTTTTGCTATTTTGCTTTACATATTGCTTTACCTTTTTGCTATTTTGCTTTGCTTTTTGCTTTTTGCTTCTTTTTTTTTTTTGCTTTTGCTTTTTCATAACAGCAGGATGAGTTTGTTAAGAACCAGGCTCTTGAAACTTATAGGGCACAGAATAAGGAAAGAAGCCTTAGCAAATTTGACACTGAGATGATATATTAAAAGTAAAACAGACAGAAAAAACAGAAGCCTAAACTACCTAACGAGCTACTGTAAATAGACGGCATAACAGAATTTCTCCTTCTGTTTCTCTACTTCCACCGATTCCATATTCCCCCTGTTCTTCTCCATCTTCCATTGATTCCGTCTTCCTCCTCTTCTTTTTCATCTTCCACTGATTCCTTCTTTCTCCTTTTCTTTTCCATCTTCTTTTAATTCCTTCTTCCTCGTCTTTTTTTTTTCAATATTCCATTGATTCCTTCTTCCTTCTCTTCTTTTCAATATTCCACTGATTTCTTCTTTTTTTTTTTTCTCATCTTCCATTGGTTCCTTCTTTCTACACTTCTTTACCATCAGCCATTGTTTCCTTCTTCCTCCTCTTCTTTTCAATCTTCCATTTCTTTCTTCCTCCTCTTCTTTTCCATCTTCCATTGGTTCCTACTTCCTCCTCTTCTTTTCCATCATCCATTGTTTCTTTCTTTCTCCTCTTCTTTTCCATCTTCCATTCATTCCCACTTCCTCTTTTTCTTTTCCATCTTCCATTGATTCCTTCTTCTTTCGCTTGTTTCTCGTCTTTCATTGATTTCTTCTCCCTCCTTTTATTTTCCGTCTTCAATTGATTCCTTCTTCCTCCTCTTCTTTTCCGTTTTCAATTGATTCCTTCTTCCTCCTTTTCTTTTCCGTTTTCAATTGATTCCTTCTTCCTCCTCTTCTTTTCCATCTTCCTTTCATTCCTTCTTCCTTGTCTTTTTTCAATCATATATTGATTCCTTCTTCCTTCTCTTCTTTTCAGTATTCCACTCATTTCTTCTTCCTTCTTTTTTCTTATTTTCCATTGATTCCTTCTTCCTCCTCTTCTTTTCCATCTTTCAGTGATTCCTTCTTCCCCCTCTTCTTTTCCATTTTCCATTGATTCCTTCTTCCTCCTCTACTTTTCCATGTTTCAGTGATACTTTCTTCCCCCACTTCTTTTCCATCTTTCATTGATTCCTTCTTCCTCCTCTTCTTTTCCATCTTTCATTGATTCCTTCTTCCTCCTCTTCTTTTCCATCTTTCATTGATTCCTTCTTCCTCCTCTTCTTTTCCATCTTTCATTGATTCCTTCTTCCTCCTCTTCTTTTCCATCTTTCATTGATTCCTTCTTCCTCCTCTTCTTTTCCATCTTTCATTGATTCCTTATTCCTCCTCTTCTTTTCCATCTTTCATTGATTCCTTCTTCCTCCTCTTCTTTTGCATCTTTCATTGATTCCTTCTTCCTCCTCTTCTTTTGCATCTTTCATTGATTCCTTCTTCCTCCTCTTCTTTTCCATCTTTCATTGATTCCTTCTTCCTCCTCTTCTTTTCCATCTTTCATTGATTCCTTCTTCCTCCTCTTCTTTTCCATCTTTCATTGATTCCTTATTCCTCCTCTTCTTTTCCATCTTTCATTGATTCCTTCTTCCTCCTCTTCTTTTCCATCTTTCATTGATTCCTTATTCCTCCTCTTCTTTACCATCTTTCATTGATTCGTTCTTCCTCCTCTTCTTTTCCATCTTTCATTGATTCCTTCTTCCTCCTCTTCTTTTCCATCTTTCATTGATTCCTTATTCCTCCTCTTCTTTTCAATCTTTCATTGATTCCTTATTCCTCCTCTTCTTTTCCATCTTTCATTGATTCCTTCTCCCTCCTCTTCTTTTCCATCTTTCATTGATTCCTTCTTCCTCCTCTTTTTTTCCATCTTTCATTGATTCCTTCTTCCTCCTCTTCTTTTCCATCTTTCATTGATTCCTTCTTCCTCCTCTTCTTTTCAATCTTTCATTGATTCCTTCTTCCTCCTCTTCTTTTCCATCTTTCATTGATTCCTTATTCCTCCTCTTCTTTTCCATCTTTCATTGATTCCTTCTTCCTCCTCTTCTTTTCCATCTTTCATTGATTCCTTCTTCCTCCTCTTCTTTTCCATCTTTCATTGATTCCTTCTTCCTCCTCTTCTTTTCCGTTTTCAATTGATTCCTTCTTCCTCCTTTTCTTTTCCGTTTTCAATTGATTCCTTCTTCCTCCTCTTCTTTTCCATCTTCCTTTCATTCCTTCTTCCTTGTCTTTTTTCAATCATATATTGATTCCTTCTTCCTTCTCTTCTTTTCAGTATTCCACTCATTTCTTCTTCCTTCTTTTTTCTTATTTTCCATTGATTCCTTCTTCCTCCTCTTCTTTTCCATCTTTCAGTGATTCCTTCTTCCCCCTCTTCTTTTCCATTTTCCATTGATTCCTTCTTCCTCCTCTACTTTTCCATCTTTCAGTGATTCCTTCTTCCCCCTCTTCTTTTCCATCTTCCATTGATTCCTTCTTCCTCCTCTTCTTTTCCATCTTTCATTGATTCCTTCTTCCTCCTCTTCTTTTGCATCTTTCATTGATTCCTTCTTCCTCCTCTTCTTTTGCATCTTTCATTGATTCCTTCTTCCTCCTCTTCTTTTCCATCTTTCATTGATTCCTTATTCCTCCTCTTCTTTACCATCTTTCATTGATTCCTTCTTCCTCCTCTTCTTTTCCATCTTTCATTGATTCCTTCTTCCTCCTCTTCTTTTCCATCTTTCATTGATTCCTTATTCCTCCTCTTCTTTTCCATCTTTCATTGATTCCTTCTCCCTCCTCTTCTTTTCCATCTTTCATGGATTCCTTCTTCCTCCTCTTTTTTTCCATCTTTCAGTGATTCCTTCTTCCCCCTCTTCTTTTCCATTTTCCATTGATTCCTTCTTCCTCCTCTACTTTTCCATCTTTCAGTGATTCCTTCTTCCCCCTCTTCTTTTCCATCTTTCATTGATTCCTTCTTCCTCCTCTTCTTTTCCATCTTTCATTGATTCCTTCTTCCTCCTCTTCTTTTCCATCTTTCATTGATTCCTTCTTCCTCCTCTTCTTTTCCATCTTTCATTGATTCCTTCTTCCTCCTCTTCTTTTCCATCTTTCATTGATTCCTTCTTCCTCCTCTTCTTTTCCATCTTTCATTGATTCCTTCTTCCTCCTCTTCTTTTCCATCTTTCATTGATTCCTTATTCCTCCTCTTCTTTTCCATCTTTCATTGATTCCTTATTCCTCCTCTTCTTTTCCATCTTTCATTGATTCCTTCTTCCTCCTCTTCTTTTCCATCTTTCATTGATTCCTTATTCCTCCTCTTCTTTACCATCTTTCATTGATTCGTTCTTCCTCCTCTTCTTTTCCATCTTTCATTGATTCCTTCTTCCTCCTCTTCTTTTCCATCTTTCATTGATTCCTTATTCCTCCTCTTCTTTTCAATCTTTCATTGATTCCTTATTCCTCCTCTTCTTTTCCATCTTTCATTGATTCCTTCTCCCTCCTCTTCTTTTCCATCTTTCATTGATTCCTTCTTCCTCCTCTTTTTTTCCATCTTTCATTGATTCCTTCTTCCTCCTCTTCTTTTCCATCTTTCATTGATTCCTTCTTCCTCCTCTTCTTTTCAATCTTTCATTGATTCCTTCTTCCTCCTCTTCTTTTCCATCTTTCATTGATTCCTTATTCCTCCTCTTCTTTTCCATCTTTCATTGATTCCTTCTTCCTCCTCTTCTTTTCCATCTTTCATTGATTCCTTCTTCCTCCTCTTCTTTTCCATCTTTCATTGATTCCTTCTTCCTCCTCTTCTTTTCCGTTTTCAATTGATTCCTTCTTCCTCCTTTTCTTTTCCGTTTTCAATTGATTCCTTCTTCCTCCTCTTCTTTTCCATCTTCCTTTCAGTCCTTCTTCCTTGTCTTTTTTCAATCATATATTGATTCCTTCTTCCTTCTCTTCTTTTCAGTATTCCACTCATTTCTTCTTCCTTCTTTTTTCTTATTTTCCATTGATTCCTTCTTCCTCCTCTTCTTTTCCATCTTTCAGTGATTCCTTCTTCCCCTCTCTTTCCTCCATTTTCCATTGATTCCTTCTCTCCTTCTACTTTTCCATCTTTCAGTGTTTTCCCCCTCTTCTATTCCATCTTCCATTGATTCCTTCTTCCTCCTCTTCTTTTCCATCTTTCATTGATTCCTTCTTCCTCCTCTTCTTTGCATCTTTCATTGATTCCTTCTTCCTCCTCTTCTTTTGCATCTTTCATTGATTCTTCTTCCTCCTCTTCTTTTGCATCTTTCATTGATTCCTTCTTCCTCTTCTTCTTTTCCATCTTTCATTGATTCCTTCTTCCTCCTCTTCTTTTCCATCTTTCATTGATTCCTTCTTCCTCCTCTTCTTTTCCATCTTTCATTGATTCCTTATTCCTCCTCTTCTTTTCCATCTTTCATTGATTCCTTCTTCCTCCTCTTCTTTTCCATCTTTCATTGATTACTTATTCCTCCTCTTCTTTACCATCTTTCATTGATTCCTTCTTCCTCCTCTTCTTTTCCATCTTTCATTGATTCCTTATTCCTCCTCTTCTTTTCAATCTTTCATTGATTCTTTATTCCTCCTCTTCTTTTCCATCTTTCATTGAGTCCTTCTCCCTCCTCTTCTTTTCCATCTTTCATTGATTCCTTCTTCCTCCTTTTTTTCTCCATCTTTCACTGGATTCCTTCTTCCTCCTCTTTCTCTTTTCCATCTTTCATTGATTCCTTCTTCCTCCTCTTCTTTTCAATCTTTAATTGATTCCTTCTTCCTCCTCTTCTTTTCCATCTTTCATTGATTCCTTATCTTCCTCTTCTTTTCCATCTTTCATTGATTCCTTCTTCCTCCTCTTTCTTTTCCATCTTTCATTGATTCCTTCTTCCTCCTCTTCTTTTCCGTTTTCAATTGATTCCTTCTTCTCCTTTTCTTTTTCCGTTTTCAATTGATTCCTTCTTCCTCCTCTTCTTTTTCCATCTTCCTTTCATTCCTTCTTCCTTGTCTTTTTTTTCAATCATATTGATTCCTCTTCTTCCTTCTTCTTTTCAGTATTCCACTCATTTCTTCTTCCTTCTTTTTTCTTATTTTCCATTGATTCCTTCTCTTCTTCCTCCTCTTCTTTTCCATCTTTCAGTGATTCGTTCTTCACCTCTTCTTTTTCCATTTTCCGTTGATTCCTTCTTCCTCCTCTTCTTTACCATCTTTCATTGATTCCTTCTCTTCCTCCTCTTCTTTTCCATCTTTCATTGATTCCTTCTTCCTCCTCTTCTTTTCCATCTTTCATTGATTCCTTCTTCCTCCTCTTCTTTTCCATCTTTCAGTGATTCCTTCTTCCCCCTCTTCTTTTCCATTTTCCATTGATTCCTTCTTCCTCCTCTACTTTTCCATCTTTCAGTGATTCCTTCTTCCTCTTCTTTTCCATCTTCCATTGATTCCTTCTTCCTCCTCTTCTTTTCCATCTTTCATTGATTCCTTCTTCCTCCTCTTCTTTGTATCTTTCTCATCAATTCTTCTTCCTCCTCTTCTTTTGCATCTTTCATTGATTCCTTCTTCCTCCTTTTCCATCTTTCATTGATTCCTTATTCCTCCTTTACCATCTTTCATTGATTCCTTCTTCCTCCTCTTTCTTTTTCCATCTTTCATTGATTCCTTCTTCCTCCTCTTCTTTTCCATCTTTCATTGATTCCTTCTTCCTCCTCTTCTTTTCCGTTTTCAATTGATTCCTTCTTCCTCCTTTTCTTTTCCGTTTTCAATTGATTCTCTCTTCCTCCTCTTTTCCATCTTCCTTTCATTCCTTCTTCCTTGTCTTTTTTCAATCTCATATATTGATTCCTTCTCTTCCTCTTCTCTTCTTTTCAGTATTCCACTCATTTCTTCTTCCTTCTTTTTTCTTATTTTCCATTGATTCCTTCTTCTTCCTCCTCTTCTTCCATCTTTCAGTGATTCGTTCTTCACCCTCTTCTTTTCCATTTTCCGTTGATTCCTTCTTTCCTCCTCTTTACCATCTTTCATTGATTCCTTCTTCCTCCTCTTCTTTTCCATCTTTCATTGATTCCTTCTTCCTCCTCTTCTTTCCATCTTTCATTGATTCCTTCTTCCTCCTCTTCTTTTCAATCTTTAATTGATTCCTTCTTCCTCCTCTTCTTTTCCATCTTTTCATTGATTCCTTATTCCTCCTCTTCTTCCATCTTTCATTGATTCCTTCTTCCTCCTCTTCTTTTCCATCTTTCATTGATTCCTTATTCTCCTCTTCTTTACCATCTTTCATCAGATTCGTTCTTCCTCCTCTTCTTTCCATCTTTCATTGATTCCTTCTTCCTCCTCTTCTTTTCCATCTTTCATTGATTCCTTATTCCTCCTCTTCTTTTCAATCTTTCATTGATTCCCTTATTCCTCCTCTTCTTTTCCATCTTTCATTGATTCCTTCTCCTCCTCTTCTTTTCCATCTTTCATTGATTCCTTCTTCCTCCTCTTTTTTCCATCTTTCATTGATTCCTTCTTCCTCCTCTTCTTTTTCCATCTTTCATTGATTCCTTCTCTTCCTCCTCTTCTTCTCCTCCTTCTCTTCTTCCTCCCTCTTCTTTTCCATCTTTCATTGATTCCTTATTCCTCCTCTTCTTTTCCATCTTTCATTGATTCCTTCTTCCTCCTCTTCTTTTCCATCTTTCATTGATTCCTTCTTCCTCCTTCTTTTCCATCTTTCATTGATTCCTTCTTCCTCCTCTTCTTTTCCGTTTTCAATTGATCTTCTTCCTCCTTTTCTTTTCCGTTTTCAATTGATTCCTTCTTCCTCCCTCTTCTTTTCCATCTTCCTTTCATTCCTTCTTCCTTGTCTTTTTTCAATCATATATTGATTCCTTCTTCCTTCTTCTTTTCAGTATTCCACTCATTTCCTTCTCTCTTTTTCTTATTTTCCATTGATTCCTTCTTCCTCCTCTTCTTTTTCCATCTTTCAGTGATTCCTTCTTCCCCCTCTTCTTTTCCATTTTCCATTGATTCTTCTTCCTCCTCTACTTTTCCATCTTTCAGTGATTCCTTCTTCCCTCTTCTTTTCCATCTTCCATTGATTCCTTCTTCCTCCTCTTCTTTTCCATCTTTCATTGATTCCTCTTCTTCTCCTCTTCTTTTGCATCTTTCATTGATCTCCTTCTTCCTCCTCTTCTTTGCATCTTTCATTGATTCCTTCTTCCTCCTCTTCTTTTCCATCTTTCATTGATTCCTTATTCCTCCTCTTCTTTACCATCTTTCATTGATTCCTTCTTCTCCTCTTCTTTTCCATCTTTCATTGATTCCTTCTTCCTCCTCTTCTTCTTTTCCATCTTTCATTGATTCCTTATTCCTCCTCTTCTTTTCCATCTTTCATTGATTCCTTCTCCTCCTCTTCTTTTCCATCTTTCATGGATTCCTTCTTCCTCTTTTTTCCATCTTTCAGTGATTCCTTCTTCCTCTTCTTTTCCATTTTCCATTGATTCCTTCTTTCCTCCTCTACTTTTCCATCTTTCAGTGATTCCTTCTTCCCCTCTTCTTTTCCATCTTTCATTGATTTCTTCTTCCTCCTCTTCTTTTCCATCTTTCATTGATTCTTCTTCCTCCTCTTCTTTTCCATCTTTCATTGATTCCTTCTTCCTCCTCTTCTTTTCCATCTTTCATTGATTCCTTCTTCCTCCTCTTCTTTTCCATCTTTCATTGATTCCTTCTTCCTCCTCTTCTTTTCATCTTTCATTGATTCCTTCTTCCTCCTCTTCTTTTCCATCTTTCATTGATTCCTTATTCCTCCTCTTCTTTTCCATCTTTCATTGATTCCTTATTCCTCCTCTTCTTTTCCATCTTTCATTGATTCCTTCTTCCTCCTCTTCTTTTCCATCTTTCATTGATTCCTTATTCCTCCTCTTCTTTACCATCTTTCATTGATTCGTTCTTCCTCCTCTTCTTTTCCATCTTTCATTGATTCCTTCTTCTCCTCTTTCTTTTCCATCTTTCATTGATTCCTTATTCCTCCTCTTCTTTTTCAATCTTTCATTGATTCCTGGCTCCTCCTCTTTCTCTTTTCCATCTTTCATTGATTCCTTCTCCTCCTCTTTCTTTCCATCTTTCATTGATTCCTTCTTCCTCCTCTTTTTTTCCATCTTTTCATTGATTCCTTCTTCCTCCTCTTCTTTTCCATCTTTCATTGATTCCTTCTTCCTCCTCTTTCTTTTCAATCTTTCATTGATTCCTTCTTCCTCCTCTTCTTTTCCATCTTTCATTGATTCCTTATTCCTCCTCTTCTTTTCCATCTTTCATTGATTCCTTCTTCCTCCTCTTCTTTTCCATCTTTCATTGATTCCTTCTTCCTCCTCTTCTTTTCCATTCTTTCATTGATTCCTTCTTCCTCCTCTTCTTTTCCGTTTTCAATTGATTCCTTCTTCCTCCTTTTCCGTTTTCAATTGATTCCTCTTCCTCCTCTTCTTTTCCATCTTCCTCTTTCAGTCCTTCTTCCTTGTCTTTTTTCAATCATATATTGATTCCTTCTTCCTTCTCTTCTTTTCAGTATTCCACTCATTTCTTCTTCCTTCTTTTTTTCTTATTTTCCATTGATTCCTTCTTCCTCCTCTTCTTTTCCATCTTTTCAGTGATTCCTTCTCCCTCTTCTTTTCCATTTTCCATTGATTCCTTCTTCCTCCTCTACTTTTCCATCTTTCAGTAAGCTTCCTCTTCCCCTCTTCTATTCCATCTTCCATTGATTCCTTCTTCCTCCTCTTCTTTTCCATCTTTCATTGATTCCTTCTTCTTCCTCCTCTTCTTTTGCATCTTTCATTGATTCCTTCTTCCTCCTCTTCTTTTGCATCTTTCATTGATTCCTTCTTCCTCCTCTTCTTTTGCATCTTTCATTGATTCCTTCTTCCTCCTCTTCTTTTCCATCTTCATTGATTCTTCTTCCTCCTCTTCTTTTCCATCTTTCATTGATTCCTTCTCTCCTCCTCTTCTTTTCCATCTTTCATTGATTCCTTATTCCTCCTCTTCTTTTCCATCTTTCATTGGATTCCTCTTCCTCCTCTTCTTCTCCATCTTTCATTGATTACTTATTCCTCCTCTTCTTTACCATCTTCATTGATTCCTTCTTCCTCCTCTTCTTTTCCATCTTTCATTGATTCCTTTATTCTCTTCCTTCTTTTCAATCTTTCATTGATTCCTTATTCCTCCTCTTCTTTCCATCTTTCATTGAGTCCTTCTCCTCCTCTTCTTTTTCCATCTTTCATTGATTCCTTCTTCTCCTCTTTTTTCCATCTTTCATTGATTCCTTCTTCCTCCTCTCTTTTTCCATCTTTCATTGATCTTCTTCCTCCTTCTCCTTCTCTTTTCAATCTTTAATTCGATTCCTTCTTCCTCCTCTTCTTTTCCATCTTTCATTGATCTTTATTCCTCCTCTTCTTTTCCATCTTTCATTGATTCCTTCTTCCTCCTCTTCTTTTTCCATCTTTCATTGATTCCTTCTTCCTTCCTCTTCTTTTCCGTTTTCAATTGATTCCTTCTTCCTCCTTTTCTTTTCCGTTTTCAATTGATTCCTTCTTCCTCCTCTTTCTTCCTCATCTTCCTCTTCATTCCTTCTTCCTTGTCTTTTTTCAATCATATATTGATTCCTTCTTCCCCTTCTTCTTTTCAGTATTCCACTCATTTCTTCTTCCTCTTCTTTTTTCTTATTTTCCACTTGATTCCTTCTTTCCTCCTCTTCTTTTCCATCTTTCAGTGACTGCTGTTCTTCACCCTCTTCTTTTCCATTTTCCGTTGATTCCTTCTTCCTCCTCTACTTTTCCATCTTTCAGTGATTCCTTCTTCCCTCTTCTTTTCCATCTTCCATTGATTCCTTCTTTCCTCCTCTTTCCCCCATCTTTCATTGATTCGTTCTTCCTCCTCTTTCTTTCCCATCTTTCATTGATTCCTTCTTCCTCCTCTTCTTTTCCATCTTTCATTGATTCCTTATTCCTCCTCTTCTTTTTCAATCTTTCATTGATTCCTTATTCCTCCTCTTCTTCTTTTCCATCTTTCATTGATTCCTTCTCCCTCCTCTTCTTTTCCATCTTTCATTGATTCCTTCTTCCTCCTCTTTTTTTCCATCTTTCATTGATTCCTTCTTCCTCCTCTTCTTTTCCATCTTCATTGATTCCTTCTTCCTCCTCTTCTTTTCAATCTTTCATTGATTCCTTCTTCCTCCTCTTCTTTTCCATCTTTCATTGATTCCTTCTTCTCCTCCTCTTCTTTTCCATCTTTCATTGATTCCTTCTTCCTCCTCTTCTTTTCCATCTTTCATTGATTCCCTTCTTCCTCCTCTTCTTTTCCATCTTTCATTGATTCCTTCTTCCTCCTCTTCTTTTCCGTTTTCAATTGATTCCTTCTTCCTCCTTTTCTTTTCCGTTTTCAATTGATTCCTTCTTCCTCCTCTTCTTTTCCATCTTCCTTTCAGGTCCTCTTTTCCTTGTCTTTTTTCAATCATATATTGATTCCTTCTTCCTTCTCTTCTTTCTGTATTCCACTCATTTCTCTTTTTCTTCCTTCTTTTTTCTTTATTTTCCATTGATTCCTTCTTCCTCCTCTTCTTTTCCATCTTTCAGTGATTCCCTTCTCTCCCTCTTCTTTTCCATTTTCCATTGGATTCCTTCTTCCTCCTCTACTTTTCTATCTTTCAGTGATTCCTTCTTCCCCCTCTTCTATTCCATCTTCCATTGATTCCTTCTTCCTCCTCTTCTTTTCCATCTTTCATTGATTCCTTCTTCCTCCTCTTCTTTTGCATCTTTCATTGATTCCTTCTTCCTCCTCTTCTTTTGCATCTTTCATTGATTCCTTCTTCCTCCTCTTCTTTGCATCTTTCATTGATTCCTTCTTCCTCCTCTTCTTTTCCATCTTTCATTGATTCCTTCTTCCTCCTCTTCTTTTCCATCTTTCAGTGATTCCTTCTTCCCCCTCTTCTTTTCCATTTTCCATTGATTCCTTCTTCCTCCTCTACTTTTCCATCTTTCAGTGATTCCTTCTTCCCCCTCTTCTTTTCCATCTTTCATTGATTCCTTCTTCCTCCTCTTCTTTTCCATCTTTCATTGATTCCTTCTTCCTCCTCTTCTTTTCCATCTTTCATTGATTCCTTCTTCCTCCTCTTCTTTTCCATCTTTCATTGATTCCTTCTTCCTCCTCTTCTTTTCCATCTTTCATTGATTCCTTCTTCCTCCTCTTCTTTTCCATCTTTCATTGATTCCTTCTTCCTCCTCTTCTTTTCCATCTTTCATTGATTCCTTATTCCTCCTCTTCTTTTCCATCTTTCATTGATTCCTTATTCCTCCTCTTCTTTTCCATCTTTCATTGATTCCTTCTTCCTCCTCTTCTTTTCCATCTTTCATTGATTCCTTATTCCTCCTCTTCTTTACCATCTTTCATTGATTCCTTCTTCCTCCTCTTCTTTTCCATCTTTCATTGATTCCTTCTTCCTCCTCTTCTTTTCCATCTTTCATTGATTCCTTATTCCTCCTCTTCTTTTCAATCTTTCATTGATTCCTTATTCCTCCTCTTCTTTTCCATCTTTCATTGATTCCTTCAACCTCCTCTTCTTTTCCATCTTTCATTGATTCCTTCTTCCTCCTTTTTTCCATCTTTTCATTGATTCCTTCTTCCTCCTCTTCTTTCATCTTCATTGATTCCTTCTTCTCCTCCTCTTCTTTTCAATCTTTCATTGATTCCTTCTTCCTCCTCTTCTTTTCCATCTTTCATTGATTCCTTATTCCTCCTCTTCTTTTCCATCTTTCATTGATTCCTTCTTCCTCCTCTTCTTTTCCATCTTTCATTGATTCCTTCTTCCTCCTCTTCTTTTCCATCTTTCATTGACTTCCTTCTTCCTCCTCTTCTTTTTCCGTTTTCAATTGATTCTCTCTTCCTCCTTTTCTTTTCCGTTTTCAATTGATTCCTTCTTCCTCCTCTTCTTTTCCATCTTCCTTTCAGTCCTTCTTCCTCTTTGTCTTTTTTCAATCATATATTGATTCCTTCTTCCTTCTCTTCTTTTCAGTATTCCACTCATTTCTTCTTCCTTTTCCTTTTTTCTTATTTTCCATTGATTCCTTCTTCCTCCTCTTCTTTTCCATCTTTCAGTGATTCCTTCTTCTCCCCCTCTTCTTTTCCATTTTCCATTGATTCCTTCTTCCTCCTCTACTTTTCCATCTTTCAGTGTTTCCTTCTTCCCTTCTATTCCATCTTCCATTGATTCCTTCTTCCTCCTTCTTTTCCATCTTCACGATTCCTTCTTCCTCCTCTTCTTTGCATCTTTCATTGATTCCTTCTTCCTCCTCTTCTTTTGCATCTTTCATTGATTCCTTCTTCCTCCTCTTCTTTGCATCTTTCATTGATTCCTTCTTCCTCCTCTTCTTTTCCATCTTTCATTGATTCCTTCTTCCTCCTCTTCTTTTCCATCTTTTCATTGATTCCTTCTTCCTTCTTTCCATCTTCATTGATTCCTTATTCCTCCTCTTCTTTTCCATCTATTGATTCCTTCTTCCTCCTCTTCTTTTCCATCTTTCATTGATTACTTATTCCTCCTCTTCTTTACCATCTTTCATTGATTCCTTCTCCTCTTCTTTCCATCTTTCATTGATTCCTTATTCCTCCTCTTCTTTCAATCTCTTCATTGATTCCTTATCTTCCTCTTTCTTTTCCCATCTTTCATTGAGTCCTTCTCTCCTCTTCTTTTCCATCTTTCATTGATTCCTTCTTCCTCCTCTTTTTTCCATCTTTCATTGATTCCTTCTTCCTCCTCTTCTTTTCCATCTTTCATTGATTCCTTTCTCTTTTCCTCCTCTTCTTTCAATCTTTAATTGATTCCTTCTTCCTCCTCTTCTTTTCCATCTTTCATTGATTCCTTATTCCTCCTCTTCTTTTCCATCTTTCATTGATTCCTTCCTCCTCCTCTTCTTTTCCATCTTTCATTGATTCCTTCTTCCTCCTCTTCTTTTCCGTTTTCAATTGATTCCTTCTTCCTCCTTTTCTTTTCCGTTTTCAATTGATTCCTTCTTTCCTCCTCTTCTTTTCCCATCTTCCTTTCATTCCTTCTTCCTTGTCTTTTTTCAATCATATATTGATTCCTTCTCTCCTTCTCTTCTTTCAGTATTCCACTCATTTCTTCTTCCTTCTTTTTTCTTTATTTTCCATTGATTCCTTCTTCCTCCTCTTCTTTCCATCTTTCAGTGATTCGTTCTTCACCCTCTTCTTTTCCATTTTCCGTTGATTCCTTCTTCCTCCTCATCTACTTTTCCATCTTTCAGTGATTCCTTCTTCCCTCTCTTTTCCATCTTCCATTGATTCCTTCTTCCTCCTCTTCTTTTCCATCTTTCATTGATTCGTTCTTCCTCCTCTTCTTTTCCATCTTTCATTGATTCCTTCTTCCTCCTCTTCTTTTCCATCTTTCATTGATTCCTTATTCCTCCTCTTCTTTTCAATCTTTCATTGATTCCTTATTCCTCCTCTTCTTTTCCATCTTTCATTGATTCCTTCTCCCTCCTCTTCTTTTCCATCTTTCATTGATTCCTTCTTCCTCCTCTTTTTTTCCATCTTTCATTGATTCCTTCTTCCTCCTCTTCTTTTCCATCTTTCATTGATTCCTTCTCTTTTCCTCCTCTTCTTTTCCATCTTTCATTGATTCCTTCTTCCTCCTCTTCTTTTCCATCTTTCATTGATTCCTTCTTCCTCCTCTTCTTTTCCATCTTTCATTGATTCCTTCTTCCTCCTTTTCCATCTTTCATTGATTCCTTCTTCCTCCTCTCTTTTCCATCTTTCATTGATTCCTTCTTCTCCCTCTTCTTTTCCGTTTTCAATTGATTCCTTCTTCCTCCTCCTTTTCTTTCCGTTTTCAATTGATTCCTTCTTCCTCCTCTTCTTTTCCATCTTCCTTTCAGTCCTTCTTCCTTGTCTTTTTTCAATCATATATTGATTCCTTCTTCCTTCTTCTTTATATTCCACTCATTTCTTCTTCCTTCTTTTTTCTTATTTTCCATTGATTCCTTCTTCTCCTCCTCTTCTTTTCCATTCTTCATGATTCCTTCTCCCCCTCTTCTTTTCCATTTTCCATTGATTCCTTCTTCCTCCTCTACTTTTCCATCTTTCAGTGATTCCTTCTTCCCCCTCTTCTATTCCATCTTCCATTGATTCCTTCTTCCTCCTCTTCTTTTTCCATCTTTTCATTGATTCCTTCTTCCTCCTCTTCTTTGCATCTTTCATTGATTCCTTCTTCCTCCTCTTCTTTTGCATCTTTCATTGATTCCTTCTTCCTCCTCTTCTTTTGCATCTTTCATTGATTCCTTCTTCCTCCTCTTCTTTTCCATCTTTCATTGATTCCTTCTTCCTCCTTTTCCTTTTCCATCTTTCAGTGATTCCTTCTTCCCCCTCTTTTCCATTTTCCATTGATTCCTTCTTCCTCCTCTACTTTTCCATCTTTCAGTGATTCCTTCTTCCCCTCTTCTTTTTCCATCTTTCATTGATTCCTTCTTCCTCCTCTTCTTTCCATCTTTCATTGATTCTTCCTCCTCTTCTTTTCCATCTTTCATTGATTCCTTCTCCTCTTCTTTTCCATCTTTCATTGATTCCTTCTTCCTCCTCTTCTTTTTCCATCTTTCATTGATTCCTTCTTCCTCCTCTTCTTTTCCATCTTTCATTGATTCCTTATTCCTCCTCTTCTTTTCCATCTTTCATTGATTCCTTATTCCTCCTCTTCTTTTCCATCTTTCATTGATTCCTTCTTCCTCCTCTTCTTTTCCATCTTTCATTGATTCCTTATTCCTCCTCTTCTTTACCATCTTTCATTGATTCGTTCTTCCTCCTCTTCTTTTCCATCTTTCATTGATTCCTTCTTCCTCCTCTTCTTTTCCATCTTTCATTGATTCCTTATTCCTCCTCTTCTTTTCAATCTTTCATTGATTCCTTATTCCTCCTCTTCTTTTCCATCTTTCATTGATTCCTTCTCCTCCTCTTCTTCCTTTTTCCATCTTTTCATTGATTCCTTCTTCCTCCTTTTTTTTCCATCTTTCATTGATTCCTTCTTCCTCCTCTTCTTTTCCATCTTTCATTGATTCCTTCTTCCTCCTCTTCTTTCAATCTTTCATTGATTCCTTCTTCCTCCTCTTCTTTTCCATCTTTCATTGATTCCTTATTCTCCTCTTCTTTCTCCATCTTTCATTGATTCCTTCTTCCACCTCTTCTTTTCCATCTTTCATTGATTCCTTCTTCCTCCTCTTCTTTTCCATCTTTTCATTATCTCTTCTTCCTCCTCTTCTTTTCCGTTTTCAATTGATTCCCTTCTTCCTCCTTTTCTTTTCCGTTTTCAATTGATTCCTTCTTCTCCCTCTTCTTTTCCATCTTCCTTTCAGTCCTTCTTCCTTGTCTTTTTTCAATCATATATTGATTCCTTCTTCCTTCTCTTCTTTTTCAGTATTCCACTCATTTCTTCTTCCTTCTTTTTTCTTATTTTCCATTGATTCTTCTTCCTCCTCTTTTTCCATCTTTCAGCATCTTCCTTCCCCCTCTTCTTTTTCCATTTTCCATTGATTCCTTCTTCCTCCTCTTACTTTTCCATCTTTCAGTGATTCCTTCTTCCCCCTCTTCTATTCCATCTTCCATTGATTCCTTCTTCCTCCTCTTCTTTTCCATCTTTCATTGATTTCTTCTTCCTCCTCTTCTTTGCATCTTTCATTGATTCCTTCTTCCTCCTCTTCTTTTGCATCTTTCATTGATTCCTTCTTCCTCCTCTTCTTTTGCATCTTTCATTGATTCCTTCTTCCTCCTCTTCTTTTCCATCTTTCATTGATTCTCTTCCTCCTTTTCCATCTTTCATTGATTCCTTCTTCCTCCTCTTCTTTTCCATCTTTCATTGATTCCTTATTCCTCCTCTCTTTTCCATCTTTCATTGATTCCTTCTTCCTCCTCTTTTCCATCTTCCATTGATTACTTATTCCTCCTCTTCTTTACCATCTTTCATTGATTCCTTCTTCCTCCTCTTCTTTTCCATCTTTCATTGATTCCTTATTCCTCCTCTTCTTTCAATCTTTCATTGATTCCTTATTTCCTCCTCTTCTTTTCCATCTTTCATTGATTCCTTTCTCCCTCCTCTTCTTTTCCATCTTTCATTGATTCTCTCTTTCCTCCTCTTTTTCCATCTTTCATTGATTCCTCTTTTTCCTCCTCTTCTTTTTCCATCTTCATTGATTCCTTCTTCCTCCTCTTCTTTTTCAATCTTTTAATTGATTCCTTCTTTCCTCCTCTTCTTTTCCATCTTTCATTGATTCCTTATTCCTCCTCTTCTTTTCCATCTTTCATTGATTCCTTCTTCCTCCTCTTTCTTTTTCCATCTTTCATTGATTCCTTCTTCCTCCTCTTCTTTTCCGTTTTCAATTGATTCCTTCTTCCTCCTTTTCTTTTCCGTTTTCAATTGATTCCTTCTTCCTCCTCTTCTTCTCCATCTTCCTTTCCATTCTTCTTCCTTGTCTTTTTTCAATCATATATTGATTCCTTCTTCCTTCTTCTTTTCAGTATTCCACTCATTTCTTCTTCCTTCTTTTTTCTTATTTTCCATTGATTCCTTCTTCCTCCTCTTCTTTTCCATCTTTCAGTGATTCGTTCTTCACCCTCTTCTTTTCCATTTTCCGTTGATTCCTTCTTCCTCCTCTACTTTTCCATCTTTCAGTGATTCCTTCTTCCCCCTCTTCTTTTCCATCTTCCATTGATTCCTTCTTCCTCCTCTTCTTTTCCATCTTTCATTGATTCGTTCTTCCTCCTCTTCTTTTCCATCTTTCATTGATTCCTTCTTCCTCCCTCTTCTTTTCCATCTTTCATTGATTCCTTATTCCTCCCCTCTTCTTTCAATCTTTCATTGATTCCTTATTCCTCCTCTTCTTTTTCCATCTTTCATTGATTCCTTCTCCCTCCTCTTCTTTTTCCATCTTTCATGATTGATTCCTTCTTCCTCCTCTTTTTTCCATCTTTCATTGATTCCTTCTTCCTCCTCTTCTTTTCCATCTTTCTTATTGATTCCTTCTTCCTCCTCTTCTTTTTCAATCTTTCATTGATTCCTTCTTCCTCCTTCTTTTCCATCTTTCATTAATTCTTCCTCTCTTCTTTTCCATCTTTCATTGATTCCTTCTTCCTCCTCTTCTTTTCCATCTTTCATTGATTCCTTCTTCCTCCTCTTCTTTCCATCTTTCATTGATTCCTTCTTCCTCCTCTTCTTTTCCGTTTTCAATTGATTCCTTCTTCCTCCTTTTCTTTCCGTTTTCAATTGATTCCTTCTTCCTCCTCTTCTTTTCCATCTTCCTTCAGTCCTTCTTCCTTGTCTTCTTTTTCAATCATATATTGATTCTCCTTCTTCCTTCTCTCTTCTTTTTCAGTATTCCACTCATTTCTTCTTCCTTCTTTTTTCTTATTTTCCATTGATTCCTTCTTCCTCCTCTTCTTTTCCATCTTTTCATTGATTCCTTCTTCCTCTTCTTTTCCATTTTTCCATTGATTCCTTCTTCCTCCTCTACTTTTCCATCTTTCAGTGATTCCTTCTTCCTCCTCTCTTTTCCATCTTTCATTGATTCCTTCTTCCTCCTCTTCTCTTTTCCATCTTTCATTGATTCCTTCTTCCTCCTCTTCTTTTCCATCTTTCATTGATTCCTTATTCCTCCTCTTCTTTGCATCTTTCATTGATTCCTTCTTCCTCCTCTTCTTTGCATCTTTCATTGATTCCTCCTTCCCTTCTTCTTTGCATCTTCATTGATTCCTTCTTCCTCCTCTTCTTTTCCATCTTTCATTGATTCCTTCTCCTTCTTCTTTTCCTGCATCTTTCATTGATTCCTTCTCCTCCTCTTCTTTTCCATCTTTCATTGATTCCTTATTCCTCCTCTTCTTTCCATCTTCATTGGATTCCTTCTTCCTCCTCTTCTTTTCCATCTTTCATTGATTACTTATTCCTCCTCTTCTTTACCATCTTTCATTGATTCCTTCTTCCTCCTCTTTTCCATCTTTCATTGATTCCTTATTCTCCTTCTTCTTTCAATCTTTCATTGATTCCTTATTCCCCTTCTTTTCCATCTTCATTGATTCCTTCTCCTCCTCTTCTTTTCCATCTTTCATTGATTCCTTCTTCCTCCTCTTTTTTCCATCTTTCATTGATTCCTTCTTCCTCCTCTTCTTTTCCATCTTTCATTGATTCCTTCTTCCTCCTCTTCTTTTCAATCTTTAATTGATTCCTTCTTCCTCCTCTTCTTTTCCATCTTTCATTGATTCCTTATTCCTCCTCTTCTTTCCATCTTTCATTGATTCCTTCTCTTCCTCCTCTTCTTTTCCATCTTTCATTGATTCCTTCTTCCTCCTCTTTTCCGTTTTCACTACTCCTCTTTCCTCCTTTTTCCGTTTTCAATTGATTCCTTCTTCCTCCTCTTTCTCCATCTTCTTTCATTCCTTCTTCCTTGTCTTTTTCGAATCATATATTGATTCCTTCTCTTCCTTCTCTTCTTTCTAGTATTCCACTCATTTCTTCTTCCGTCTTTTTTCTTATTTTCCATTGATTCCTTCTTCCTCCTCTTCTTTTCCATCTTTCAGTGATTCGTTCTTCCCCCTCTTCTTTTCCATTTTCCGTTGATTCCTTCTTCCTCCTCTACTTTTCCATCTTTCAGTGATTCCTTCTTCCCCCTCTTCTTTTCCATCTTCCATTGATTCCTTCCTCCTCCTCTTCTTTTCCATCTTTCATTGATTCCTTCTTCCTCCTCTTCTTTTCCATCTTTCATTGATTCCTTCTTCCTCCTCTTCTTTTCCATCTTTCATTGATTCCTTCTTCCTCCTCTTCTTTTCCATCTTTCATTGATTCCTTCTTCCTCCTCTTCTTTTCCATCTTTCATTGATTCCTTATTCCTCCTCTTCTTTTCCATCTTTCATTGATTCCTTCTTCCTCCTCTTCTTTTCCATCTTTCATTGATTCCTTCTCCCTCCTCTTCTTTTCCATCTTTCATTGATTCCTTATTCCTCCTCTTCTTTACCATCTTTCATTGATTCGTACTTCCTCCTCTTCTTTTCCATCTTTTCATTGATTCCTTCTTCCTCCTCTTCTTTTCCATCTTTCATTGATTCCTTATTCCTCCTCTTCCTTTCAATCTTTCATTGATTCCTTATTCCTCCTCTTCTTTTCCATCTTTCATTGATTCCTTCTCCCTCCTCTTCTTTCCATCTTTCATTGATTCCTTCTCCCTCCTCTTTTTTTCCATCTTTCATTGATTCCTTCTTCCTCCTCTTCTTTTCCATCTTTCATTGATTCCTTCTTCCTCCTCTTCTTTTCAATCTTTCATTGATTCCTTCTTCCTCCTCTTCTTTTCAATCTTTCATTGATTCCTTCTTCCTCCTCTTTTTTTTTTTCAATCTTTCATTGATTCCTTCTTCCTCCTCTTCTTTTCCATCTTTCATTGATTCCTTCTTCCTCCTCTTCTTTTACATCTTTCATTGATTCCTTATTCCTCCTCTTCTTTTTCAATCTTTCATTGATTCCTTCTTCCTCCTCTTCTTTTCCATCTTTCATTGATTCCTTCTTCCTCTCTTCTTTTCCATCTTTCATTGATTCCTTATTCCTCCTCGTCTTTTCAATCTTTCATTGATTCCTTCTTCCTCCTCTTCTTTTCCATCTTTCATTGATTCCTTCTTCCTCCTCTTCTTTTCCCATCTTTTATTGATTCCTTATTCCTCCTCTTCTTTTCAATCTTTCATTGATTCCTTCTTCCTCCTCTTCTTTTCCATCTTTCATTGATTCCTTCTTCCTCCTCTTCTTTTCCATCTTTCATTGATTCCTTCTTCCTCCTCTTCTTTTCAATCTTTCATTTGATTCCTTCTTCCTCCTCTTCTTTTCCATCTTTCATTGATTCCTTCTTCCTCCTCTTCTTTTCCATCTTTCATTGATTCCTTATTCCTCCTCTTCTTTACCATCTTTCATTGATTCAGATTCTTCCTCCTCTTCTTTTCCATCTTTCATTGATTCCTTCTTCCTCCTCTTCTTTTCCATCTTTCATTGATTCCTTATTCCTCCTCTTCTTTTCAATCCTTCATTGATTCCTTATTCCTCCTCTTCTTTTCCATCTTTCATTGATTCCTTCTTCCTCCTCTTCTTTTCCCATCTTTCATTGATTCCTTCTTCCTCCTCTTCTTTTCCATCTTTCATTGATTCCTTATTCCTCCTCTTCTTTTCAATCTTTCATTGATTCCTTCTTCCTCCTCTTCTTTTCCATCTTTCATTGATTCCTTCTTCCTCCTCTTCTTTTCCATCTTTCATTGATTCCTTATTCCTCCTCTTCTTTCAATCTTTCATTGATTCCTTCTTCCTCCTCTTCTTTTCCATCTTTCATTGATTCCTTCTTCCTCCTCTTCTTTTCCATCTTTCATTGCTTCCTTATTCCTCCTCTTTTTTTCAATCTTTCATTGATTCTTTCTTCCTCCTCTTCTTTTACATCTTTCATTGATTCCTTATTCCTCCTCTTCTTTTCAATCTTTCATTGATTCCTTCTTCCTCCTCTTCTTTTCCATCTTTCATTGATTCCTTCTTCCTCCTCTTCTTTTCCATCTTTCATTGATTCCTTATTCCTCCTCTTCGTTTCAATCTTTCATTGATTCCTTCTTCCTCCTCTTCTTTTCCAACTTTCATTGATTCCTTCTTCCTCCTCTTCTTTTCCATCTTTCATTGATTCCTTATTCTTCCTCTTCTTTTCCAATCTTTCATTGATTCCTTCTTTCTCCTCTTCTTTTCCATCTTTTCATTGATTCCTTATTGCTCCTCTTCTTTTCAATCTTTCATTGATTCCTTCTTTTTCCTCTTCTCTTCTATCTTTCATTGATTCCTTCTTCCTCCTCTTCTTTTCCATCTTTCATTGATTCTTTATTCCTCCTCTTCTTTTCCATCTTTCATTGATTCCTTCTTCCTCCTCTTCTTTTCCATTTTTCATTGATTCGTTCTTCCTCCTCTTCTTTTCCATCTTTCATTGATTCCTTCTTCCTCCTCTTCTTTTCAATCTTTCATTGATTCCTTCTTCCTCCTCTTCTTTTCCATCTTTCATTGATTCCTTATTCCTCCTCTTCTTTTCCATCTTTCATTGATTCCTTCTCCCTCCTCTTCTTTCCATCTTTCATTGGTTCCTTCTTCCTCCTCTTCTTTTCCATCTTTCATTGATTCCTTCTTCCTCCTCTTCTTTTCCATCTTTCATTGATTCCTTCTTCCTCCTCTTCTTTTCAATCTTTCATTGATTCCTTCTTCCTCCTCTTCTTTTCCATCTTTCATTGATTCCTTATTCCTCCTCTTCTTTTCCATCTTTCATTGATTCCTTCTTCCTCCTCTTCTTTTCCATCTTTCATTGATTCCTTCTTCCTCCTCTTCTTTCCATCTTTCATTGATTCCTTCTTCCTCCTCTTCTTTTCCATCTTTCATTGATTCCTTCTTCCGCCTCTTCTTTTCCATCTTTCATTGATTCCTTCTTCTCCTCTTCTTTCAATCTTTCATTGATTCCCTTTTTCCTCCTCTTCTTTTCCATCTTTCATTGATTCCTTATTCCTCCTCTTCTTTTCCATCTTTCATTGATTCCTTCTTCCTCCTCTTCTTTTCCATCTTTCATTGATTCCTTCTTCCTCCTCTTCTTTTCCATCTTCATTGATTCCTTATTCTCCTCTTTCAATCTTTCATTGATTCCTTATTCCTCCTCTTCTTTACCATCTTTCATTGATTCATTCTTCCTCCTCTTCTTTTCCATCTTTCATTGATTCCTTCTTCCTCCTCTTCTTTTCCATCTTTCATTGATTCCCTTTTATTCTCCTCTTCTTTCAATCTTTCATTGATTCCTTCTTCCTCCTCTTCTTTTCCATCTTTCATTGATTCCTTATTCCTCCTCTTTCTTTTCAATCTTTCATTGATTCCTTCTTCCTCCTTCTTTTCCATCTTTCATTGATTCTTCTTCCCTCTTCTTTCCATCTTTCATTGATTCCTTATTCCTCCCTCTTCTTTTCAATCGTTCATTGATTCCTTCTTCCTCCACTTCTTTTCCATCTTTCATTGATTCCTTTTCCCCTCCTCTTCTTTCCATCTTTCATTGATTCCTTATTCCTCCTCTTCTTTTCTACCCTTTTCATTGATTCCTTCTTCTCCTCCTTCTTTTCCATCTTTCATTGATTCCTTCTTCCTCCTCTTCTTTTTCCATCTTCATTGATTCCTTCTTCCTCCTCTTCTTTTCAATCTTTCATTGATTCCTTCTTCCTCCTCTTTCTTTTTCCATCTTTCATTGATTCCTTCTTCCTCCTCTTCTTTTCCATCTTTCATTGATTCCTTATTCCTCCTTTCTTTACCATCTTTCATTGATTCGTTCTTCCTCCTCTTCTTTCCATCTTTCATTGATTCCTTTCTTCCTCCTCTTCTTTTCCATCTTTCATTGATTCCTTATTCCTCCTCTTCTTTCAATCTTTCATTGATTCCTTATTCCTCCTCTTCTTTTCCATCTTTCATTGATTCCTTCTTCCTCCTTTTCCATCTTCATTGATTCCTTCTTCCTCCTCTTCTTTCCATCTTTCATTGATTCCTTATTCCTCCTCTTCTTTTCAATCTTTCATTGATTCTCTTCCTCCTCTTCTTTTCCATCTTTCATTGATTCCTTCTTCCTCCTCTTCTTTTCCATCTTTCATTGTTTCCTTATTCCTCCTCTTCTTTCAATCTTTCATTGATTCCTTCTTCCTCCTCTTCTTCTTTTCCATCTTTCATTGATTCCTTCTTCCTCCTCTTCTTTTCCATCTTTCATTGATTCCTTATTTCTCCTCTTTTTTTTCAATCTTTCATTGATTCCTTCTTCCTCCTCTTCTTTTACATCTTTCATTGATTCCTTATTCTCCTCTTCTTTTCAATCTTTCATTGATTCCTTCTTCCTCCTCTTCTTTTCCATCTTTCATTGATTCCTTCTTCCTCCTCTTCTTTTTCCATCTTTCATTGATTCCTTATTCTCCCTTTTCTTTACCATCTTTCATTGATTCGTTCTTCCTCCTCTTCTTTTCCATCTTTCATTGATTCCTTCTTCCTCCTCTTCTTTTCCATCTTTCATTGATTCCTTATTCCTCCTCTTTCTCTTTCAATCTTTCATTGGATTCCTTTATTCCTCCTCTTCTTTTCCATCTTTCATTGATTCGTTCTTCCTCCTCCTCTTCTTTTCCATCTTTCATTGATTCCTTCTTCCTCCTCTTTTCAATCTTTCTCATTGATTCCTTCTTCCTCCTCTTCTTTCCATCTTTCATTGATTCCTTATTCCTCCTCTTCTTTTCCATCTTTCATTGATTCCTTCTCCTCCTCTTCTTTTCCATCTTCATTGATTCTTCTTCCTCCTCTTCTTTTCCATCTTTCATTGATTCTTCTTCCTCCTCTTCTTTTCCATCTTTCATTGACTCTTCTTCCTCCTCTTCTTTTCAATCTTCATTGATTCCTTCTTCCTCCCTTCTTTCATCTTTCATTAATTCCTTATTCTCCTCTTCTTTTCCATCTTTCATTGATTCCTTATTCCTCCTTCTTCTTTTCCATCTTTCATTGATTCGTTCTTCCTCCTCTTCTTTTCCATCTTCATTGATTCCTTTCTTCCTCCTTTTCCATCTTTCATTGATTCCTTCTTCCTCCTCTTCTTTTCCATCTTTCATTGATTCCTTCTTCCTCCTCTTCTTTTTCAATCTTCATTGATTCCTTCTTTCCTCCTCTTCTTTTCCATCTTTCTCATTGATTCCTTATTCCTCCTCTTCTTTTCAATCTTTCATTGATTCCTTATTCCTCCTCTTCTTTTCCATCTTTCATTGATTCCTTATTCCTCCTCTTCTTTTCAATCTTTCATTGATTCCTTATTCCTCCTCTTCTTTACCATGTTTCATTGATTCCCTTATTCCTCCTCTTCTTTTCCATCTTTCATTGATTCCTTATTCCTCCTCTTCTTTTCAATTCCTTTCATTGATTCCTTATTCCTCCTCTTCTTTTCCATCTTTCATTGATTCCTTCTTCCTCCTCTTCTTTCTTTCCACCTTTCATTGATTCCTTCTTCCTCCTCTTCTTTTCCATCTTTCATTGATTCCTTATTCCTCCTCTTCTTTTTCAATCTTTCATTGATTCCTTCTTCCTCCTCTTCTTTTCCATCTTTCATTGATTCCTTTCTTCCTCCTCTTCTTTTCCATCTTTCATTGATTCCTTATTCCTCCTCTTCTTTTCAATCTTTCATTGATTCCTTCTTCCTCCTCTTCTTTTCCATCTTTCATTGATTCCTTCTTCCTCCTCTTCTTCTTTTCCATCTTTCATTGATTCCTTATTCCTCCTCTTTTTTTCAATCTCCTTTCATTGATTCCTTCTTCCTCCTCTTCTTTTACATCTTTCATTGATTCCTTATTCCTCCTCTTCTTTTCAATCTTTCATTGATTCCTTCTTCCTCCTCTTCTTTCCATCTTTCATTGATTCCTTCTTCCTCCTTCTTTCCATCTTTCATTGATTCCTTCTCTTCCTCCTCTTTCAATCTTTCATTGATTCCTTCTTCCTCCTCTTCTTTTCCATCTTTCATTGATTCCTTCTTCCTCCTCTTCTTTTCCATCTTTCATTGATTCCTTATTCCTCCTCTTCTTTTCAATCTCTTCATTGATTCCTTCTTCCTCCTCTTCTTTTCCATCTTTCATTGATTCCTTCTTCCTCCTCTTTCCATCTTTCATTGATTCCTTATTCCTCCTCTTCTTTACCATCTTTCATTGATTCGTTCTTCCTCCTCTTCTTTTCCATCTTTCATTGATTCCTTCTTCCTCCTCTTCTTTTCCATCTTTCATTGATTCTTTATTCCTCCTCTTTCTTTTCAATCTTTCATTGATTCCCTATTCCTCCTCTTCTTTTCAATCTTTCATTGATTCGTTCTTCCTCCTCTTCTTTCCATCTTTCATTGATTCCTTCTTCCTCCTCTTCTTTCAATCTTTCATTGATTCCTTCTTCCTCCTCTTCTTTTCCATCTTTCATTGATTCCTTATTCCTCCTCTTTTCCATCTTTCATTGATTCCTTCTTTCCCTCCTCTTTCTTTTCCATCTTTCATTGATTCTTCCTCCTCTTCTTTCCATCTTTCATTGATTCCTTCTTCCTCCCTCTTCTTTTCCATCTTTCATTGATTCCTTCTTCCTCCTCTTCTTTTCAATCTTTCATTGATTCCTTCTTCCTCCTCTTCTTTTCCATCTTTCATTGATTCCTTATTCCTCCTCTTCTTTTCCATCTTTCATTGATTCCTTATTCCTCCTCTTCTTTTCCATCTTTCATTGATTCCTTCTTCCTCCTCTTCTTTTCCATCTTTCATTGATTCCTTCTTCCTCCTTTTCCATCTTTCATTGATTCCTTCTTCCTCCTCTTCTTTTCCATCTTTCATTGATTCCTTCTTCCTCCTCTTCTTTCAATCTTTCATTGATTCCTTCTTCCTCCTCTTCTTTTCCATCTTTCATTGATTCCTTATTCCTCCTCTTCTTTTCAATCTTTCATTGATTCCTTATTCCTCCTCTTCTTTCTATCTTTCATTGATTCCTTATTCCTCCTCTTTCTTTTCAATCTTTCATTGATTCCTTATTCCTCCTCTTCTTTACCATGTTTCATTGATTCCTTATTCCTCCTCTTCTTTTCCATCTTTCATTGATTCCTTCTTCCTCCTCTTCTTTTCCATCTTTCATTGATTCCTTCTTCCTCTCTTTCTTTTCCATCTTTCATTGATTCCTTCTTCCTCCTCTTCTTTTCCATCTTTCATTGATTCCTTCTTCCTTTTCCACTTTCACTCCTTCGACTGATTCGTTCTCCTTTTATTCTACAGCTTCCATTAATCTCTTCAGCCTTTTCATCTTTCCTATATTTTATTGATTCTCTCCTTCTTTCTCATTCTCCCTCTGCTATAGAATCATTCCCTTTTTTCTCCATCCTGCCTACAATCCTCCTTTTCTTTGTTCCAACATCTCGCGTCATAGTGCCTCCCTCTTTCACTCACAAATGCAGAAGTCCATTTCTTTATAGTTACGACGGCTGACATTTATCGACTTTAAGAGTACATCATCAACGCTAAAAAGAGAGGGGCAAAAAAAAAAAATTAAAAAAACAGATTTTATCTCAGGCCGTAAATTAGCGCGCAAAAATGTTACGGTGGAATTTTTGGAAAATCTACAACCGCCCGTAGATTAAAATCGATGAGATCTTAATAAGGATTTTTTTTCTTAAATGTCAATTTTCGGGCCATATTTGTATGCCTATATTGGCACATTGAAGAATATCTACGTATGCTCGTCTCTCTCTCTCCTTTCTCTCTCTCTCTCTCTCTCTCTCTCTCTCTTTGTCTTTCTCTTTCTCACTTTTTGTCTTTTTTTCTCTCTAAATTCATCTCTCTCTCTCTCTCTCTCTCTCTCTCTCTCTGTCTCTCTCTCTCTCTCTCTCTCTCTCTCTCTTTCAGTATATATATAACGTAGAATATTTGGTATTTAAGTCAGGTACATTCCGATAGAATCAAACTCAAGAGAACTCAATGTTAAAATTATTTATTTAAATTAACAGAGTAATATAATCTAGAAAAATAATATATATATGTATATATATATATATATATGACGAGGAAAATAAAAAAAAATTAGATTCAACTAAGAAACCGTTCTTGATCCAAAAACAGTAAGCTGGTCAAATTTTGCGAAGTGAATCTGGAAAAATATTTTATATTAACTCATATATATGTAGTCATCAGCAGACAGATCTGTTTCGTAGTATCACAGTTCATCATTACAGTTAGACATCCGATCGCTTCTAGCAAGGATTGAAACCCATGCGATTTGACATCAATCGACGATTCTACCTCTGATCTATGGGCGCTCGACAGAATAAGGCGGACTTTAGAGCATTATAAACAATATAAACACACGGCAGTAGCCGACAGTGTTCAAATTCATTACTGAATGAACGATACGTAGATGCGTGAGTAGCTACAGTTTTTTAAAAGTCTACCATTTCTATGATTATTGTAATTAAATGTGGATTTGAATCCGACAGAATAATACAATAAGGAGTAAACTTCTCCTTTTTATAATTATATATATATATATATATATATATATATATATAACCACCATAGAGAAACTTTCCTGCCAACCATCGGAGAATCTGTAACGTGATCGATCCTGACTTGGCGGACCGGCTGCAACCACTCTCTCACCGGCGTGACGTGGCTTCCCTGTGCCTCTTCTATAAGTACTTCCACGGCTTCTGCTCCGATGAACTTAGGTTATTGGTGTCGCCTGGGTACGAATTTGCACAAGATACTAGATTAGCAACTAGATCCCACCCTTTTACAGTGAAACAGATAAGATGTAACCGGAATTTCTACTCCAAAAGCTTCTTTTCTCGCGCTTCCCGCCTGTGGAGTTCCCTTCCATATGCCTGCTTCCCCGACAGCTACAATCTCCAGGAGTTTAAATGTAAGGTCAAGAGACACCTCATAACACACTAACTTGCATCTCTTCTCTCAAACACTCTCACCATCTAACCAATTCTCGGTACCCTTACCCGTCTATCACCCTCCTTCTGACATTTCCTATATCTAACCATCCTTTTCTCATCACTTCCCCGACCCTATGTAACCCCCTGCGCAATAGTTGCAGTGGAATGACTTGCTCGGGGTGAAACGATTAAAAAAAAGTCAGAATCACTGAGGCAAGTCGCACTACGCCTTCATGGCCTCACTTTTTCAACTGACCTGAAGTAGAACGAATATATCGGATCTGTAGCAGAATCTACTGCTAGGACGTTTGGGTCTCTGTGTCTGGCCAGAAAGTATTTCTCCACAGAATCCATCTTGAACATTTATAAATCTAAAAAAAGATCCGCAATTTAATCGGTACTGACTTGTCATCTCGACTTCAGTCACTTTTTACCGACCTGACAAGACTTTTTTCTGTCTTTTCTACAAATTTCTATTCTAGGTCCTATGCTTTTCCTAATCTACATTAACGATCTACCAGATGTAATAAGGCATAAACGCTGACGACACAAAGGTTTACTCTCGCATCGATCAAAAATCTGCCGAGGCTGACAAAGCAAACCTTGCTGCCGAGCTTGAAAAGGACCTCCGATCCGTGGCGAACTGGGGCAAGAAGTGGCTCATGAATTTTAATGCTTCCAAAACGAAGCCGCTATCTCCTACCTCCCATTAGCATGGATCGGGCTCCATGAAAGAAAAACACTGCGCCTCCTCGGGTTAACTCCCACAACAAACTTCAAGACTATAAAAAAATCCACAGCTAAGAAAATCGGTTCTATGTATAGGTCCAGGAAATTTTTCCCGTCTGAAACAATCCTGCACATATATAAATCTGCCATCCGCCCGTGCATTCAATACTACTGCTATATCTGGTCGGGTGCTTCTGCTATCCACCTAGGTGTCCCTGAAAAAAAATCCAACGTAGGATCTGTAATGTGATCGATCCCGACTTGTTCAGGTACAGTCACTTTCTCACAGGCGCAATGTGGCTTCCTTGTGTCTCTTCTTTAAATACTTTCACGGCTTCTGCTCCGATGAACTTAGCTCCCTTGTGTCCTCTGAATATGAATTTATTTAAGCCACAAGATTAGCAATTAGGTCCCACCCCCCTTTTACTGTGAAACCAATAAAATGTAAACACAAATTCTACTCCACCAGCTTCTTTTCTCGCACTTCCCGCCTGTGGAATTTTCTTCCGTTTACTTGCTTCCCCGACAGCTACAATCTCCAAGAATTTAAATGTAAAGTCAATAGTCATCTCCTGTCTCACTAACCATTCATCTTCATCTTTTTCTTATCCACTTCCTGACACCCCCTATAATCTGTCACTCTTTCTCATAACTTTCCTTCTATGTAACTCCCTGCAAAACATTGGCAGTTAATTTGCCTTGCTTGGGGCGAAATTATTTTTTTAAAAATATTTTTATACCAACTGCTCTGATGAGTTTTTTTTTTTCCTGGTGTCCCGGCCACATGAATTTAAGCACCACCATTTTACCGTTGAAATAGTTAAATAAAACCGCTACTTTCACTGCAATAGTTTCTTTTCTCGCACTTCCAAGCTTTGGAACCCCTTTTCCGTTTACTTGCTTCCCTCATAGCTACAATCTCTCAAAATTTAAATTCAACCTCAATTGCTGTCGTCTATCTTACTGAATCCCGTTCATCTCTTATCCTTTCAATACGCCCTATACCAAGTCTCCGCTCTCATTCTAACTCCCTGCGCTCGAGAGGCGATCCCGCATAGCTTTGGGCGAAATGATTATATATATATATATTAATCATCAGCAGACAAATACGTTTTGCTGTTTCACAGCTCGTCAATATGTTTAGACATCCGATTCCTTTTAGCCAGGATTATATATATACTAGCAGTATAGCCAGGCATTGCTCGGGTGTAATGAAAGCTTCAAAACTAATCCATGGTCCTGGAGCTCAGACTCAGCCTAAAGAATATTTGTGTGAAGTTTGGTGAGAATCGAATAAAAATTGTGGATTTGTATAAAGGACATACAGACAGATAAACAGACACACACGCAAACATCTTGCCTTATATACATATATATATTATTGATTTTCTGCACTATTGTAAGAACTGCAACTTTGAAACATCTGAATATCGTTTCTTATGTCTTTGTCTATAAGTGTATCAAATTTGATTAAAATCGGACGATTCCTTCTATGACTCGATTTTTTCGATTATCAATTTTCGATATTTATCGGGAGTACCTCGACACAAAACCTAGTTAAGAACACTCGCAGACGCTTATAGTACAACTGTGTAAATTTTCAAGAAAATCGGTTCAGCCGTTTCGGAGTCTATAGGTAACGGACACACACACACACACGCGCACATACACGCACACACAGACATAGTTCCATTTATAAATAAGTTTATAAGTTTATTGACGAAATGTGTCCCTGAACTATCCACTGTTTTCTCTAAACTCTATAATTACTGCCTCTCTCTCTCCTCCCTGTTTTCCTGCCTGCTGGAAGTCCTCTTATGTGGTTTATGTATTTAAGAACTCGAGGGAACCATCGGGCCCCTCTAAGTATTGCTCTATCAGCTTCTTCCCAATGTTCGGCCAAGTGTTTGATGCTATTATCAATGCTGAATGCTGAAATAGTCCAACAGCTCACCACCCATGAAATATTCTCGCACAAAAACATGTCTTCCGCTTTGCTATTTGATAACAACCATCACTGAGTACATACACCAGGTCCTTAATAAAAATGGCCAAGCTCGAGCTGTTTCCCTTGATATCTCCAAAGCATTTGACAAGATCTAGCACAGTGGCCTTCTGCGTAAACTACAGGAACGTTTGCTTGATTTGATCTAATCGTTCCTATCAATCCGCATAATGAAAATCATCTTGAACAGGCACGCATCCAGATCTTATCACACGAACGCTGGACTCCCCCAGAGCTCCATCATTGAGCTGACGCTCTTTCTGATCTTTACCAACGATCTTCCTATGTAATAAAATCTGAAATAGGCATTTACGCTGACGACACCACCAGTTACTTTAGTCTCAGTTAAAAATTTGACATGGAGGTGAACAGATAACCTTGCTGCTGATCTTGAGAAGAACCTCCAGTATATGGTAGACTGGGGTAAGAAGTGGCTCGTAAACGTTAATGCTTCCAAAAGGAAGCTACTATCAGTCAACCACTATAGACAGTCTCTTCTGCCCCCAGCCTGCATCAGCATGGACCAAACTAGTCTCTCCGAATGAAATCCATTGCACCTCCTCGGCGTCACTCTCTCAGCTGACCTCAAGTGGAACGACTTCAGTGAATCAATAGTTAAATCGACTGCTGTGAATGTTGGGTCACTGTGTCGGGCCAGGATGTTTTTCTCGCCTGAGTTCATCTTGCACATATACAAAAAACCATCCGCTTATGCACTGAATACTGTTGTCATATCTGGGAAGGCACTCCTGCTATTCATCTCGGGGTTCTCGACAGGATCCAGAAGTGAATCTGCAATATAATCGATCTTCACCTGACAGCTCGACCCCAGCCACTTTCTCACCGAAGAGGTGTGGCTTCCCTCTTTCTCTTTTACAAATATTTCACGGCCTTTGTTCCGTCGAGCTTAGCTCGCTGGTGCCCCCTCTACAAAAACTCGAGCACCCAGACTGGCAACAAGATTCCACCCTTTTACAGTCAAAACAACCAAACACAGCCACCGCTTCAGCACTACTAGCTTCTTTTCTCACACTTCCCGCCTGTAGAACTCCCTTCCATATATTTG
Organism: Ascarosepion bandense; assembly: GCA_037127315.1. Taxonomy (NCBI): domain Eukaryota; kingdom Metazoa; phylum Mollusca; class Cephalopoda; order Sepiida; family Sepiidae; genus Ascarosepion; species Ascarosepion bandense. Next base: position 2,470,403 of record JBBBDQ010000200.1, on the reverse strand, counting down.
CTTCTCAGATAGCAACACACTCCAAAAGTTTAAATGCAACGTCAATTGCCATCTCTTATCCCTTTAACTCCCATACATCTCTTACCCTTTCCCCAATACTCCCTGTATCTTGTTGTTCTCATTTTTTCACTGTACTCTCACGCAACTCTCTTCACACCAGTATCCCTATCATTCTCTTGCCCTTTATTTGACACTCTCTTTAACCGGTTCATCGTTCTCTTGGCTCTCCTTGTATGTAACCATTCAGTCTCCTCTTATGTAGCTCCCTGCGCATCAGACCTCAGTTATTTAACCCATAACTGGAGGGAAGTTATATATATATATATATATATATATATATATATATAACTTCCCTCAGTTATGGGTTAAATAACTGAGGTCTGTTGTTCATGCGATCTGTGGCAGACTTCTGCACCGATTGTTTGTTATCAGCTGTTACAAAAAGTGTGGATGGTGCTACACAAGCCTTCACCACTTTAAACAATTCTTTTTGTGGCAGTCTAAATGTGTTAGACGCTCATACGTCGAAATCGACAGGAAAGTTCATAATAACACACACACACACACACACACACACACACACACATATATATATATATATATATAATGGAATTAAGATTTGTTTTCGTGTCTGCATATAAATACATATATATAATATGAGAGAAAAATGTTTTCATGACTGCATATATATATATATATCTATGTATATATATGTAATCTGATTTTTAAAAAAACCGTGTCTACATGCAGATATAATGTGATCAAATTTTGGTTTCATTATATATATATGTCTGTTTTTTGTTTTTTTTGTTTTTTTTTTTAATCGTATCACCCCGAGCAAGGCGGTAACGCCACTGATGTGCAGGGGGCTACTTAATAGTGAAAAGATTGGAAAAGAGAAAGCCGGAAACCACCTCCTAAACAGGGAACAAGGGATGAGCCTCTTAACCTGTTCAATAAACGTGGGTGGAGTGTGAACCGGGCAATAGATACATCTATCTACTTCAATTGAAAAAAAAAACATGGGAAAAGAGTAAGCCGGTAAAACACCTGTATTTGGCATTTTAGATTGCACCTTTTGCTGATGACCATGCATTCAGTTTTCTTAAAGTTTATTTGCAGTCCTTTTTTGTCACTCTCCACTGCTACCTTCTGTAGGAGGTCTTGTAGTTTCCTTTGCGTGTCTGCAATCAGCACTGTATCATCTGCATACCTTATGTTGTTCAAGTTGTGTCCTCCAATAACAAATCCTGGCGTGTCATCTAGGGTCCTCAAAAAATTCGCGTGAAAAGACACATCCTTGTCTTACGCCTCTTTCTATCTTTGTAAATCTGCTGAAATCGTTACCTGTCCAGATGCAGGCCGTTTGCTGCCAGTAGAGATTCTTAATTACTCTGATGTCTTTCCCAAAAATGTCGAGGCTGCCGAGCATCTCCATCAATTCTTTGTGTCGTATCTTGTCGAATGCCTTTGCTTAATCATTAAAACACAGGTACAAGTATTTCTTCATTTATATTGCTCTTTCGGAGAGCATTCAAATCATAAATATGGCGTTCCTTGTTCTAGTGTCTTTGACGAACCCGCACTGTTCCTGTCCTATCTTTGGACTGATTCTGCTTCTCGCTCTATTAATCAGGATTCTGACAATCAGTTTTGTAATGTGACTCATTAAGCTGATAGTTCTGTGTAGTTCGCACTCGTTTGCACCTGGTTTCTTCGGCAGTGCTATAAATATCCACTTGCATAGGCGTCTGGTATTTTTCCGCTATTATAAATTTCGTTTATTATTTCGGTAATTTTGTCTCTGCCATATTCTTCCAGGGCTGTCAGCAGCTCTATCACTATGCTGTCTGGACCAGGTGCTTTATTCCTGTTCATTTTGGCCATTGCAGTTTCCACTTCGGATTTTAATATTTCCTGTCCGTCCTCCTTCTTGTTTATCGCGGTTGTTCTCTTTTGTCGCAAAAATGATCCTTTATATACTCTTCCCATCGCTGGAGTATTTCTTCTTATTTTTACTTTTTCGGATTGTCTATTTGTTGATTTTATGAACGGTCAGATATGTCTGTCTCTTGTTTTGTTTTTTTTTCCTTTTTTTTTTTCGTTTGCACTTTGTTGATATTATCTACGGCGAATTTTATCTGTCTTCCGCCCTTGCTTGTTGTTGACTTTTATCTACGGCCAGATTTACCTATTAACCACATTCTTGGCGGGCCATCGCCTTTCAAGCCGGTTGTTACTATTGTTGACATTACGTATAGCCGGATACATCTGTCAATTACTTCCACCGTTCAAGGTAATCTCTAAAAAATTGTCGCTATTTCAGATTTTTTCATTTAGGGCACGTGCGTTGTTTGTTTTTAATTTTCTTGACTTCACAGGTCATTTGTGTGCCGTCCATGAGGAAAAGAGTACCATGACGCCATTCACTACACCAGATATTTGGAAACTGCATGGTGTACTTCTTGGCATTCGCACCAGGAGCTTCTATACGAACATTTCACAATGTTTGGCTCTCAAATTGATGCCGGTACAGAAGATTCGGAAATAGTTTAAAGATATTACCAGTCACATTATAGTGTTTGAAGTGATCACTAGAGATGGAGGCATTCCCTATCAGACTCAACACTGAATCATTCATCAAGTGCTTTGAGAGGGTAATTCTGCCCTGTGTCAAGAGGGTGGCTGTTGGAAGACGGTATGTCTGATAACTGGACACTGGCCCATACCATACACAATACATAAGGCAATTTCTGCGCTCACATCAACCCTTACATCTGGCCACATAACGAAAGAGATGAAAGAGGTTCCGAAGTCATCTGACGACCATGGTAGAAACCAATGGCGATTTTATTGAATAAATTTACGCTTTTGTATTACAATATGTATTTTTGTGTAATTTTGGTAAATATATTTTTGTGTAATTTTAGTCTTAGTAGAGCAAGGCGGTAACGCCACTGATGTGCAGGGGGTTACATAAGAGTAAAGATATTAGACAGGAGGAGAGCAAGGAGAAAGACGAACCAGTTAGAAAGGAGCAAGAGAAGGATGCGAATACGGGTGCGATGACAGTTGCAAAGATAGAGAGAAAGGAAAATATATACAGAGTGACGTAGAAAAAACTAGAGTCAAGTGGTTAAGAGATGGGTATTGACATTGAGGTTCTGAAGTCATCTGACGACCATGGTTGAAGCCAATGGCGATTTTATTGAATAAATTTACTCTTTTATATTTCAATATATATTTCTGCGTAATTTTGGTAAATATATCTGTTAAAATTACATGTCAATGTTATTTTCTTTTTTGCCCAATTTAGATAATACATCGCAATCTACACGCACACAGACACACACACAGATATATATATATATATATATATATATATATATATATATATATAAAGGAAAACTCAACACGTCATATTAGTTATAAACTATAGTTCATTTCAATGAGCTTAACTAGCTCATATCATCAGACGTTTTACAATATTTCCTCCATCTGGCATAAAATTTCGGCCTGAATGAACGTTTTCTTAAAATGAAGAGGGAACATATTAGAAATAATAATAATAAACATAAGATTACAAACAAATAAATAAATGACAATAAATGTAAGGTTTAGGGGGAAGGAAAGAAGAGAGATAGAGTCCAGTTCCAAATATGGTAGTATCCGTTTGAAGTTATTTTGACCTCTTAGATGGCATGACCTCTGAAAAAAAAACAATTCCCCTGACTTTAGGCGTCTATTTGACCCCATCGGGTCAACCCACTTGCTTATACTAACTTTTATACACATATACCTATGTGTACATTCCCACATATACGTACCCTTTGATTTTATTTAAGTTTACATATCCACTGACTTCATTTTTTATTTTATTTTTATTTTTAGGTCTTAGCGTTTTCATACTCACACATATATACGCTTCATAGGCGTAGGGCTTCCGTATATATATATATATATATATATATATATGTATATATATATATATATATATATATATATATATATAAAAGTGAAAGAACACGTAGATTAAAATCCACTGTTCAAGCATTTAATTTTATAAAAAGTGCCCGATACAGAGTAGAGCTTAATATTGTAATTTTGTTATTACAATGGTTTATAAAAGCATAATATCACACATTATTATGCTTTTATAAACCACTGTAATAAAATTACAATATATATATATATATATATAATCACATCATTTATATATATATTGTAATATATATATATATATATATATATATATATATATATATATTACATAATAATAATAAAATACATAATAATAATATACATAATAATAATAATAAAATTATATATATATATATATATATATATATATATATATATATATGTAGTAATAACAAAATTATAATATATATTAAAGCCTGCACCCAACATGAATTTCAGATATTTTCTGCATCAACAACACCAATATTTTCAAAATGTTATCCGCATACTAGAAAAAAGTTCAATAAATCTAGTAGACAAAGAATATCTCTTCTATTTAATGTGACGTTTTTACAATATCAGTGTCGGCCAAAATACCATCGCCTGTGAAGTTCTCTTGTCGGACGTCGACCTTCCTCAGAATATGGCGATTATTGGGTCATTACCATATCGAGATGCCAAAACGTACAGAATTTAAAATACACGACCTGGACTGCTTTTAATATTTCTCGATTTTAAATACTTAAAAGGTTAATTATTCAACTTTGGCGCACTCTGTCACCCAATGTTTACCTCGTTGATACATCGACTTTACGAATTTAAATGCAGCACGAAATCCGAAGGCACATTTGAATGGCCAAATATGCTTTCCACAAGCTAAGCAAAATATTAAGAGTTAGGAAAACTGGGAAAAAAAGAAAAGATTACGGTACCGTTATGCGATATCTATCCTCCTATATGTCGGTGAATGTTGGACAATCTCTTAAAAGATTGTTGTAGGTCTGGAAGAAAAACACGAACTCAAATCAACCCGAGAGGCATATTCTCCCGGTATTCATAATAATAATGAGTTCATTATAGTCCAAAAAGGGTAGGTACCATAACAAACATAAAACAACGTGGTCTACAGTAGGATGATGAGGATACTATGGACCGAATATGTGAGCGACGACGAAGTTCTAGAGAAAATGGAGACAAAAAGGAAACGTATACTTAATATCAGGAAGAGAACATTGAAATTTCTGGGGCACATGATGAGGAAGGACGGCTAGGAATATCAGATACTTACAAAACAGATTGTTAAGAGACAGATGAAAACAACGCTTAACATATTTATTGAGCTTGATTAAACGAATAGCAGAACAGAGTTTGGGAGAAATAACAAAAAAATAATATTAAAAACTACAAAGGAAAGCAAATATTGAAACGGCATATGAAGAAAAGAAGATTAGTGTTATTTCTCATTGTTTTGCAGTTTAAATTTTTAGATGTAACCGTAAGTTCTATGCTAAGAGTTTCTTCTTTCGTACTTCCCCCTCATGGAACAAAGAACTGACCAATTTTGGCAATAGATCGTATGTATGAGTTCTACTTGTGGTCTATTACGTGCGTTGTGGTCCAGTGGATATCGACTCGGAACGAGAAATCGGAGAGCCGAGTTCGAATTCCAGTTGAATTCGTTGCAATCATATACGCGCAAACACCATTGGGAAAGGTATTAATCCGTATCTTCCCTCCAGCGATGGGTCAAATAACAGGACAGATTGAGTTCTATTGTCTTGGTTGGCAACTAGTCTACCACAGAAAGCAATGGCAAACCTGCTGAGGGAAAAATTTCTGCCCAGTCAGTCATGTCTTTTTCGAGACATGATCGCCCAAGCATGTCTCATGTATGGCACTTAACTGACTGACTGACTGACATATGGTCTGGGTTGAGCTTGACTCCTAGTAGACGCTCGAGACAAGGAGCTATCTTGAAATAAGACTTAATCATTAATTTCAAAGTTTGCTCAAGGATAATGAAAAATTACTAATCACCCCACCAAACTATGAGTTAAATAACAAAGTAAACTATAGCTGACCAGAGCTTGGAAGCTGATCTCTGACCTAGCTCTAATAGTTCTTCTTCTTCTATGTGCCCTGTCCCTTCAAGACGTAGGCGATCATGGTTTTCCACGTTTCCCTATCCCTGGTGGCTCTGAGAACACCTTCTCCTGTTACACCATGCAACCCTCGTTCTGTCATCCACCTGATTAGGTCCTTCAAATATGTTATCCGCTGCCTTCCTCTGTCTCTTTTTCCCTCTATCTGGCGTGTTAGCATCAGGTTTTCCAAGCCCTCCTTCCTCATTGCATGTCCCAGGAACTTCAGCTCTCTCTTCCTGATGCTCAGTACTAATTTCCTTTTCGTTTCTATCATTTTCAAAACCTCATCATTACTCACATACTCTATCCATGATATTCACAGCATCCTTCTGTAGAACCACATTTCAGTTGCTAGTATCAGGTTCTCCAAGCCCTCCTTCCTTATTGCATGTCACAGGAACTTCAGCTGTCTCTTCCTGATGCTCAGTAAGGGAAAACTCTGCGGGTTACATTTAATGCTTCAAAAACCAAACCGGCTACATTATATAATCGCCGATCAAAGCCTGAACTACCACCAATCACAATGAATGACTTTTCCTCATGGAGTCCCCAGGCCAATGAGCGACTATTGGGCCTCAAACTCAGCCCAGACCTCAAATGGAACTCGTACATCCGATCCATGTACCACTATAGTAAGTACCTAACTCGTTAAAGTAAAGCTTTCGACTCAGTCAACCGTGAGACTATGTTCGAAATTCTTGGACCTTATGGCACACCAGTAGAAATCATTGAAGCCATTAAAATATTGTATACAAACACACAAGCCACAGTCCTGACTCCAGATGGTAAAACAGAGCCTTTTGATATTCTAGCTGGTATTCTCCAAGGCAATACACTTTCACCTTTCCTTCTCATCATTGTAATAGACTATATCATGCGCATCTCTGTGGATACAATAAAAGAAAATGGACTCATATATCAGCCTAGAAGAAGTTCACGTTACCCTGCACTTTATATTACCAATGCTGATTTTGCTGATGACATTGCGCTGTTGTCAGACAACCTCCTTAGTGCTCAGGCACTCCTATCTTCTCTTGAATCAGCAGCAAACTGTTCAGGGCTTCACCTGAATGAAACCAAAACTGAGTGTATTCTAATTAACATTCGCAGCAATCATGAAATTAAAACTCTCTCGAATAACATCCTTAAACGCGTTGAAGACTACAAAAATCTAAGATCACACATCAAGAATTCTGAAAAAGACTTCAATATCAGAAAAGGCATAGCATGGACTGCTTTTAATAAAATGGATAAGATCTGGGAATCCAATCTTGATCGTAAGATCAAAATCCAAGTTTTTCGCGCACTTATTGAAACAATCTTACTCTATGGATCTGAAACTTGGACTCTTTCAGCAAAACAACAGCGCCGTTTAGATGGATGTTATACTCGTCTTCTCAGAAGAGTACTTGATCTTTCATGGTGAAACCACCCAACTCTAGAAATGATATATGAAGACCTGCCAAGAGTATCAACCTTATTTCAAAAGAGACGTGTCCAATTTGCTGGGCATTGCGCACGTGCCACAGATGAACTTGTTTCATCGTTTGTATTATGGAGGCACCAATCATCTCACAATCGATCTCGTAAATTAACCTTTCCAGACAGGATACATAGATATACATCTATCGCCAAGGAAGACCATACAGGAGCTATGACAAATAGGGAATACTGGAAGGGTGTAGTGAGTTCTATCTCGGCCGAGGCCGCAGGATGATGATGAACTCCTCGTGCTATCCTCTAGCTTTAAAAGAGCCAGTTCAGCCTTAAAATGGAGCAATGTCGTATTTGGGCAGCTTTTGTCCAGTTCTCAATTTCCAGTCTTAAAAGTGTCTGAAAGCATCTCCGCGTCCTTGTGGGTGATAAATAATTTCCCAACTTCCAACCCCCTCTCTCTCACTCACTCTCTCTCTCTCTCTCTCTCTCTCTCTCTCACACACACACACACACACACACACAGAGATGAGATGTAGTTTTTTTTTTTTAATCGTGTCACCCCAAGCAAGGCATTCCACTGCCACTATAGCGCAGGGGGTTACATAGAGGGATTGGGTATAGGAAATGTCAGAAGGAGGGTGATAGACGACTTAGGATGTACATAGGGAGAGAGTTGGAGAGAGTGGGTGTGAGTTAGTGTGTTAGGAGGTGTCTATTGACCTTACATTTAAACTCCTGGAGGTTGTAGCCGTCAGGGAAGCAAGCAAGCGGTAGGGAATTCCACAGGCGGGAAGTGCGAGGAAAGAAGCTGTTGGAGTAGAAATTACGGTTACATTTCATCGATTTCACTGTAAAAGGGTGGGACCTAGTTGCCAATATGTCGCTGCTCTGTCGCTATTTCTATGGACAGTACTCGGACGAAATATGTTCCTCGGTTTTGCCAAATCTAACTTTAACGGCTAAGACCTTCCACGCTACGCACATTTTAGCAAACCACCGTCAAACCCTCCATATTTCACTAGTCAAGCAGCAAAACAACAGCGCCGTTTAGATGGATGTTATACTCGTCTTCTCAGAAGAGTACTTGATCTTTCATGGTGAAACCACCCAACTCTAGAAATGATATATGAAGACCTGCCAAGAGTATCAACCTTATTTCAAAAGAGACGTGTCCAATTTGCTGGGCATTGCGCACGTGCCACAGATGAACTTGTTTCATCGTTTGTATTATGGAGGCACCAATCATCTCACAATCGATCTCGTAAATTAACCTTTCCAGACAGGATACATAGATATACATCTATCGCCAAGGAAGACCATACAGGAGCTATGACAAATAGGGAATACTGGAAGGGTGTAGTGAGTTCTATCTCGGCCGAGGCCGCAGGATGATGATGAACTCCTCGTGCTATCCTCTAGCTTTAAAAGAGCCAGTTCAGCCTTAAAATGGAGCAATGTCATATTTGGGCAGCTTTTGTCCAGTTCTCAATTTCCAGTCTTAAAAGTGTCTGAAAGCATCTCCGCGTCCTTGTGGGTGATAAATAATTTCCCAACTTCCAACCCCCTCTCTCTCACTCACTCTCTCTCTCTCTCTCTCTCTCTCACACACACACACACACACACACACAGAGATGAGATGTAGTTTTTTTTTTTTAATCGTGTCACCCCAAGCAAGGCATTCCACTGCCACTATAGCGCAGGGGGTTACATAGAGGGATTGGGTATAGGAAATGTCAGAAGGAGGGTGATAGACGACTTAGGATGTACATAGGGAGAGAGTTGGAGAGAGTGGGTGTGAGTTAGTGTGTTAGGAGGTGTCTATTGACCTTACATTTAAACTCCTGGAGGTTGTAGCCGTCAGGGAAGCAAGCAAGCGGTAGGGAATTCCACAGGCGGGAAGTGCGAGGAAAGAAGCTGTTGGAGTAGAAATTACGGTTACATTTCATCGATTTCACTGTAAAAGGGTGGGACCTAGTTGCCAATATGTCGCTGCTCTGTCGCTATTTCTATGGACAGTACTCGGACGAAATATGTTCCTCGGTTTTGCCAAATCTAACTTTAACGGCTAAGACCTTCCACGCTACGCACATTTTAGCAAACCACCGTCAAACCCTCCATATTTCACTAGTCAAGCAGCTTCTTCCCGCAAACCACTACTCTAAAACCGGCTCCTAAACGGATGTTTCTCCAATCACTACAGTCTAGGGTTAACAGTTATCTTCCCCATCTTTTTGTATAAACTGTAACTCTTATTTTGTAGCCCCCTACCTCGAGTGGCTCCCGGTATTTGTATAGGGGCAACCTCCCTGTAAATTAAAAGCAAACAAACTGGGCCTTAAATCACAGTTAGTGCGGGAGAATTATTGCTCTGTTGAAAAGAAAAGGAAAATAAAACTCTTCAATCGTTCCACAGAAATTCCGGAACGTTATAAAACAGAGTTACGTGGAGAACCATGATATTAAAATATAATACAGGTTTTTTATATGATATTAGTAAAGGAAATATTATCTGTTTCCTTATAAGGAAACATTCGGTATTTATTGACCAGACAACCTATGCTACATGTGTTCTGCTTCTCTTCGCTCCAAGGTCATCGGGCTGGGATCAGAGCGTAGTGTCTGTTCTAAACTCTAATCATAATGGTAATACTAGCCGTTTTTTTAATAAGGAAACAAATGTCATTTATTGACCGAGCAGCCAGTACTATTTTTGGTTGACATTTATAAAACCCTTCTATTGAAAGAATTTCTCAAGAAAATAGGTTCCTCAAGTCCACTAACTGCTATTGCTCTCTCTAGTAGTGGTAGTGTCCTTCTTCTCTAAATTTCTGCTTCAGGCAGTATGTAACGCCAACATCTTGA